>JAGXJF010004558.1:0-246133 GCA_019208055.1 Stipa capillata | reverse complement strand
TTCTGCAGTAGTGTCAGAAACCAATGGCTATTTGTGCAGTTCGGAGGGTCCGAACATGTACTACTCGGGGACTAGAGCAGTTCAAACTCAAATAATTAGCAGTACCTAGAGGGTCTGGACAATGCTATATCGGAGGTTTCGAACAAAAACAAACCTTCTGTCTAGAGGAGAAAACTTGTTCATATATGTCGGACAAGGTTCGCTCGGAGTGTCTGGAGGCTCAAAGCTTGCTTGGAGGGTCCATACAAACCTCAATTGGAGAATCTGGACAAGATCAGCACAAGAGACATAAGCTAGCTTTTCCCTTGAATGGTCCGAACGAGCCATGCTTGGGGGCTCCGGATAGAATTGAGGCTTTGAGACAGAAGCACTGAGTTTGGTCGGAGGTTCCGGATACCATCACATGGAAGACAATGCTTCCAGACAAAAGCAAAGTATCCACTCGGAGAGTTCGCATCACCTTCAATCAGAGGTTTCGAATAGAAGAAATATGGTGAGGACCAAACCTCGAGGTGAGGCTCGGTCGGTTATTACGGAACTGATCTTTGACGACACTCTACCTTGAATAGTAGTAGAACATGCCGATCAGGATTTTTAGAGCTTTTCCAAAAATTCAAAGATCTTTATCGAGCTCTCCCTAGAACTTGATAATATTAACCCAATACACTCCGCGGTGTCTATTTCACAGACTCAAAACTTAGCCCTTTACAACGGCGCCTACTCAAGCACTCGGCCAAGAGGCCAATGCACTCGCACGTAACTAACTTGACCAGAACTCTTTCCTAGTTCTAACTATTTTTAATTGGAAGGATGCCTTTTACACCTCGGCATCTTATCTTTACTACACAAACCGAACCAAAACTAACAGAAATAAAACTTATCTCTGAATTTATGTGTGCCATCGAACTTCTTTTGGTCGACAGGTGGCCCCGGCCCGGCCCATTGCACGTAAACTTAACAGATCACGCAGCAACAGTTTCCATGTATAAACTCTTTCTTTGCGTGGCAAGAAAATAAACAGAAAATATGTCTTGACTTCCTTGCAATCTTCAAAGCTCACGCTGCAACCAATCAGCTCAGTCGCCCTTGTCTTATCAGGTGGCCTTGGTAACTCGAGGTACATCTACTCTTGTGCGGCTCTCATGCAGCTCTAATCCCTCCTGGACTGCTCGTCGCACATGTACATGAATGGTTTTCTTGTACCAGAGAGGATCCGACGTTTATGCATTCATGGAAATTTGCACGTTCTATGTTTTACTTCTGATCCAACCCCATCTAATACACTTCCATAGCACGCATACACGTGATACTACTTAAAGCCGCAACCTCATCGTCTTGTGTATTAAAAGTTAATGTACCGACGGTTGATATGCTTGGTGTATCCCGTATAAAAAATGCTCTAGACAGAAGCTACAGCATCATTTAGGGGGTCCGAATGGCTCTGATTTGGAGGGTGCAGATAAAAGAATCTTTCTGGACAGAAGTTCAAAACTTCTACAAAGGGTTCAGATCACAACTATTCAGTGGCTTTGGATAAAAGATGTGTTTCTGAATAGAAGCTCTAAATATCTTTGAAGGTCCGGATAACCACCACTCAGTAGGTGCGAACGTGCAAAGATCTCAACACACACTGTTCAAAGATTTTGACTGACCGATCTGGATTCTCCAGGCACACTTAGAATTTTGGTGTGAACAAATTTCAGTGATTTATAAGGATTGGGTTTGAGTCCTATCGAGCATGGAGCAATAGATATCCACCCTTACTATCAACTTACTCACCACTTCATAGTATGGTTTGCCTAAATTTAATGTATTTTCTCAAACCACTAAAAGAGATAGACAAGTGTGATTAATCTTCTAGCTTTCCAAGTCGTCTCTTCTTCAATCTTTTTAACACTTGTCAACATCATGCATTTGGGACTAAAAATTGATCATCACTTATACACTCATTTGTCCCTTAATTATTTTATCATTAACCATCAAAACTCATTTAGAGAGTCTAGATGCACTTTCAGCTAGCATTAAGCGGTAGAAAAGAATAACAAATTTAGTCTCATATCGCCTCGGAAGCAATGCCTATAAATCGATCAGATGCTGTTCGTCGCTGGTCCGTTTCGTGATACACAATGCCCATGGCTACCTATTGGGTAGCGGGTACCTGACGGGTTTAGCTGTTAATTTGGGCATGGGCGTCCATCAATGCCCACATGGTTACTTTCGTGGGTGGGCAGCAGGCGTTCTCGTGAGTTTAGGTATGGATCTAAGAGAGTGATTCACAGAGGCACCCAACCGAATCCATCCTACTGTCTTTGTAACGCTAGTTGTTGCCTTCTACGATCTCTAAACTTCATCTGCCAGCTGCACGCCGTGATGCAGCTATTGACATTTCTTCAAATGGTAGTACATATTGTTCTCCAAAGTCCTTTGTATATATGTGAATTGCATCCTCGGACCAATAGAACAGGCTAACACTTGTATAGTCACATGAAAAAGGGCGGCCTTCTCCATTTCGGCAGCGGCACGCCTTCTTCTCTTTCTCCGCGTCGCCCTTCTTCCTATTTTCTGCGACACGTCCTTTCTTCTACTACTCCAGCAACCTTCATGTCCATCTCAAGCATCATTGCTGATACCTCTGGCGACGGTCGACAGTGCCTTCGGTCTGTCAACTTAAAATAAAAAACATGAGACGACATTAGCAAAGGTAAGGAAGATGGAACATCGATTGTGATTTACTTAGTTTTAAGCCGACAGTTGCAATAATGGGAAAAAAAAACTTCATATAAGAGAAATGGCACATTATAATGGGATAGCACGCTATCATGGAAAACACTATAACAAGAGATAGCTGAAAGGAGTGTGCATTTCACGTTTTGGCGGCTCGATGCCCCCTTCTTGTAATTTAGAGCTCGTAGCTAAACATTGTGATAACTGTGTTTCTTGATCCATAAAGCTTTCTCCTTCCTGCAGAAAACAATGATGAAAATGAAGAAGGTTTATTTTTACTATACCGAATTGATGCCCAGTCGATCTGCGCTGTTCTCCTCGCATCCAACAGCCAAGACAAGGCATGTCATTGTTCACATGTGCCTTTGCATAAGATAAAAAAGACATGTTTCCCATTATACACGACCAAAAGTATTTGCTGGTTTTTCCCTTCTTTCATAGAGTTTTTTCCTTCTCGGCATCTATTTTATTCCTTTTTTAGCCACGCTCATTTCTCCTTTCCTTTCACCCCAATAACAACCACAATGGGGCTATAGCTCCTCCTATGGATAGCACAATGTCTCAAGAGGGAAGAGAAAAGCTCCACATCGATCTTCCGCCTCCTCTCTCGTCACCCCAATTCTGGCCATTTTGCAAGGGGGAATCCATGCGGCCGAGGTGACGACGCAGCGCGGCGATCACCGGCACACCGGAGATGAAGGGGAGGACGCTTTTCAAGAGCACTCTCCCGCGCAGCAACGTCTCCAGCTCGGCCGCAGTCGTCACCGCCCGCCTGTACCAAGTCTGGAGGGGAAGGAATGTACGTTTGTCATGCTCGCCGGTCATCGTCCGTTGAAAATTCACGCGTTCTAAACAGAGCCTTAGTTTGATCCTGTGGGCAGAAATTCCTCTGTGGCGGGCGGCTCATCTTCGGCCCGGACGCAAACTCCATTGTGCTCTCCGTATCCCTCATCATGACGCCGCTCGCGCTCTTCGTGGCCTTCGTCTCGTTCCGCCTCGCTGAGCTCATGGGCAAGCCGCTCGGCCCCTTCGTCCCGGCGACGGCCATGGCCGTAGGCGCATTCGTGAGTCCTCCTCGAGCAAATCAAGCAAGAAACTAACACAACTATCGATTCGACGCCCCGCGTGCGTGCGTGCAGGATGTTGTAGTGCTGGTGCTGACGTCGGGGCGGGACCCCGGGATCATCCCCGGAACATGCGGCCGCCGGAGCCCGACGAGGACATGGCGGAGTCCCCGATGGCCGGAGTCGGCCGCAGCGGCGTGGGGCCGTCGGGGACGCTCCCGCCGACGCGGGACGTGTACGTGAACGGCATGGTGGTGAAGGTGAAGTACTGCCACACGTGCATGCTGTACCGGCCCGCCGCGCTGCTCCCACTGCTCCGTCTGCAACAACTGCGTCGAGCGCTTCGACCACCACTGCCCCTGGGTCGGCCAGTGCATCGGCAAGGTACACGACCTCATCTCCGAAAGGCACGCGCGCACGGGACCATTCGGTACGGCAATGATTTTGTGCGTGTGTGTTCATGGATGTGTGCAGAGGAATTACAGGTTCTTCTTCATGTTCATATCGTCGACGACGTTCCTGTGCCTGTACGTGTTCGGCTTCTGCTGGGTGAACCTGATCCTCATCACGCGGAGGTACAAGTTCAACTTAGGCCGCGCCATCGTGGAGTCGCCGGTGTCCGGGATCCTCATCGTCTACACCTTCGTCACGGCGTGGTTCGTCGGCGGGCTCACGGCGTTGCACTCCTACCTCATCTGCACCAACAAGACGACGTACGAGAACTTCCGGTACCGGTACGAGGGAAAGTCCAACCCCTACAACCGCGGCGTGGTGCGCAACCTGGTGGAGATCTTCCTGTCGCCGATCCCGGCGAGCAAGAACGACTTCCGGCAGAAGGTCACCGTCGACCCCAGCGCGCTCTACTACAGCCCACCCTCGATGCAGTACACCTACTCGATGGGCCCGCTGTCGTCCAAGGTGAGCTTCAACACCCGGGGCAGCCTCAGCTTCGACATGGCCAAGGCCAGCTTCGACCTCGATTACACCGCCACCGCCAAGCGCATCAGCATCGGCTCCTCCGACTTCGGCGACGTATACGGCACCCGCGTCGGCACCGGCGGCCAGGAGGGCGCGACGCAGCAGCCGCGGAATTCCATCTTCGGTGTCGGCGGCGGGGCTCCGGGGATCAAGAAGGCGGACGACGTGGAGTCGGTCGCGACGGAGCACGGAGCCGTGGCCGCCGCCGGCCGGCCTCACGGGAGGGAGTTCGAGGCTGTGTGACCGACGCATGCCCGCGTACTTAAGTGGTCTCCATGCGAGTACGTGATGATGCCCATTCATGGGTTGGGAGCGCATGCAGTGCAATGCGGCGCGAATTTTGCAATTTTGTCGCCTTGTTGTGTTGCACGGTAGGTTGATCAGCTTCCTCCTCCTGTCTACAAATGGGGTGGTGGTTTTCGCAGTAGTATCCTGCTACATTCACTGTAGTTAAGGTGATATATACATACACATACATATATATATATATACACATGAGCTGGTGTCTAGAATTGAACGCTGGGTAGGATAGGCGGCGGATGCCGGGGTAAAATGTGGCCAGTGGTACATGTGTATATTGGAGGGTCTCACTAGAGTGAGGATGTCGCCTTTTGGCGAAGAAATATAGCCAGTGTCTAGAACTGAATGCTGGGTAGGATCAGCGGCGGACGGTGGGGTAAAATGTCGGCAGTTATGATTTATGCAGCTGTCTATCGGATCGGTATATGAAAATTTTAGGATGCATGTTGCTCCATTATTATTTTATGTGATTTATGTGGCAGCCATGTTGATCCTTTTTGTTCAACTGCAAAATCGGTTCAGCTGGTTTGAGGTCAAAAGTATCCTAGCCTTCTCGTTGCAAAAAGGTAAGATTTGATCCAGGCATCAGTCGATTGAGAATTTATTACATCCAACTGACGATGCTAGAAGTAGGGTGTTGATCTGGCTGAAAAAAAAAGCGAAGTCAGAAATTTTGTAGACATATAAAAAATGAAAAATTATATGCAGCTAGGCGCTAACCTGTGCATTCCCACGAGCTAGTGTTTATCTTTTCCGGTCATATTTGTTTAAACATTGTTATGGTCTTCTTTGGGTTGGTTGGAACATATGAATTGAAAAAATAGTTTTAAAACACGGCGAAAATAGTTTTAAAAAGGTGCTTACACTGTACTTGCTGAATCACATAAATTCCTAATAAGCATATTGGATTCGACATGCATAGCTTTGTGAAATTTACTCGATCTACTATTTACTCAAGTTTTTTAACATGAATTCGCAATGCCCCTAAATTGTAAATTGGGAATTTCTATCTTTGTAGTATGGATGGCTTGGATATATGCTAGCAGATGAAGGCTCCTAGTTCACCGTATTCAGTAAATACATCGCAAATATGGATGATTTGGATGCTCGTAGATGAACGCTCCTAATTCACCGTACTCGATACATACGCATGAACAAACACATGGATGCTAATTAATCAGACGAACCGTAAGGCATGAGAACACCCATAGACGAAGGAACATGAAGCGTGCATACCACTATATTAGTCATGCATGTCAATCTAATTGATTACTTTGCCTGTAGTAATTAAAGTATCTAAGCAGTACGTAATACATGTGGATGACTGAGATTCACAGCTTTGCAGTGCTTTAGCACAAATTACACCTTGCATGTATGCATTGGCAGCAGGTTTGTATAGAATTAAGGCCTCTTGATTTAAAGAAATTTTATAAATTTTTTGAAGAATTCTATTCTTTATAAACCGTTGCTATAGAGCTTGTTTAATTTGTAAGACTGAATACTATAAAAAAGTTCTATGGCTTACTTTACATGTAATTATAAAGGAAAATGTTCATTGCGTCCAATCATTTGAAAATTTTCTTTTATTTCTATGAAAATTATGACATGCACCAAGTTGCTCAAATAAATATAACATGCACCAAACCCCTAAAGATAACTCTTATGTTTTTCTTACGGTACAACTAAACAACTTATAGTATTTATTCTTGTGTTTTCAATTCATATAGGATACAACATGTCATGACATCTATCTTGTATACTCCCAAGTTGAAGATGCGTGCAAGTAAGCCCAAGAATAGTAAGTGTGACAGGACCTCAAAATTACACTCGATTTATATATTGATATACCATCTGAATACCAAGTAATTATCCAACATACCATACATATAAAAAAGTATGTATCCATCACCATTGAACAATTCGACACCGGGTTGACATCTCATATGCAACTCAGACGTATGCACATTTTTGGACAAAGACACATATCAATACAATAGACAAATACAATTCTAAAATACTGTAAAGACTTAGTACAATTCTCAAATCGTTAACTACAATGATCTCGGAGAGGCCCGGTAATTGTATCCTCACCCTAACCTAGCCCTAAGGCTAGTGAGTCGCTTGAGAGCCCGATACAATCACCCACACCCTGCCTAACTGACCAACGCATCGCAGCTACGGGCCACTCAACCGAAAACCATCACACTTAACGAAACGAAAGTAAATCCTAATTCTTTACGACTGTCCCATCCACTTCAAAATCATATACGCATGGTGTATGGGATACTACATACAACTTGAATATCATACGACAAACTTTACAAAGAAGAATTACAGATACATAAACACATCTCATATACATGGCAATTATTTATCTTACAAACAACATGACTCGAAGGTCATTCACATCAAAAGTAAAAGTTCGAACAGTCATGAAAATATGTTTAAAATACCTAAGATGGCAGCCTCTACCATCTCCAAAAGCCATACATAACCCACATTTGACTAAGAAGAGCAAATAAAACAACTAGACGTCATATTCAACATTATTGACATCACAGAAATCACCTATGCTAGGATCACTTGCAGTATTTTAGGAACTGCATTCCTATAAGTAATCTCACACTTGCAAGATGCATTTTAAAGCTCGTTCCAACTAATCTAAGCATGGCATGGAACAAGAATAAATACTACAGAGTATTCATCTACAAAGTATAGAAACATGGCATGAACACAAGAGATAACCCAATATCAACATGTATTCATCATGACCATTCAATCCTCAGATTTAACATATAAACCTCAGATAGGCAAGCAATTGAAATCATCCAAGACTTCATCCATTTTTATCACATTAAGTCAACCAAGACTGAATTCAATTTTTTGACCCAGTCAACCAAGACTTGACTAATTTTGTCTCAATTGGGAATTGTTCTGAAGTATCGTTAGTTCGTAATTGACCAACTACAACTACTGGTACTCCCACATAACACTTCCACCGGGGGTGACAGGTAGAACCCCACAACACGGGCATCGACTGGACGAATGGGGTGCTTACATTCACCTCGCCCATCGATCCATCTGTAGAAGCAAAATCCCGGCTCTCACATCTCACTTATCAGGTTTCATATTCATTAGTCAAAGTTAATGTCATGACCCAGTGATAGTGATCCAAATCCAAACCCTAATCATCCTAGTGATGCCATCATCATAAATATCAACGTTTTATCATATGCAAGCAAGCATATCATCTCATTCACACAACATGGCATAAATTAAAAGAAAATATTAGCAAGCTTGCATGCTTTCCTTGCTCGTATTTCTCGTTCTTGTACTAAGGATCAACCTCATAAAATTCTTCATTACTGGGTTCTACCGAAAAGAATACCCAAATACCCAAAAAACAATGAAAAATGCAAATAATTAATAGTAGTAAACTCAGAGGCTATATTATGTATAAAGTGCATTCTAAAATGTAGGAAATGAAATTATGAAGCTAATGCAAGTGCTTCATTCAACTTGGAGTTATGGAACTGAAATTTTTAATTTTTGACTTCAAATTTTAGGGTACAAGGGCGTTTTAGGATTTTTATAACATTAACACGACTGTAAGTTATACCATTAAATTACACAAACTATAATATGCATTTAAAAAACAACTAATTTGGAGGTAGTATGAATTTTTTACAATTTTTATAAGATTTAAGCATTTTTTATATTTTCTGTCTTTTTCTCAGTGAAATAAATATGGAAATAACTTTTTTTACTCAGCCTTATTCCAGTCACAATGACTTACCAATGGAGCCAATGGTCAAATTGGGCTGGTCTAGGTTGACTAGCCCAAGTGGCCTTTGGACCCAATTGTCATACACAGTAGGTTTTTTTTTGTGAGCCTATGACATATGGGACCGTGACATCTACAAACTAGCTTGATAACTACTGTTGTAGAAAAACATGCATATGGCAAACATTGGTCCCAACTAGTCCCATGCATGAGAGCACATGCTCAGAGCATATCCTCTAATATATAATTTAGTCTTTCTGTTTGCCCATCAGTTTGAGGATGATAAGTTGTTCTGAATCTCAAATGGGTCCCCTTAGTTTCATGCAAACTATGCCAAAATCTTGAGGTAAACTGGGTCCCTCGGTCTAATATAATCTTCTTTGGCACCCATGCAATCGCACTATATTCTTCATATATAGCTCTGCCAGTCTATCTCCTGAATAGGTCATCTTGACCAGAATACAATGTCCCACCTTGGTCAATCGATCCATGATTACCATATAGAATCATATCCTCCTTCAATCATAGGTAAACCAATAATGAAATCCATCTCGATTCTTCCCACTTCCACTCAGGAATACTCAAAGGATGCAGCAATCATGCGGGTCTCTGATGTTATGCTTTAAGTCGCTAGCATGTATCACATTTGGCAATTAACTCAGCGATCTCCCGCTTCATATTCACCCACCAAAATATCTTCTTCAGATCCTGGTACGTCGTCGTGCTTCTAGGGTGAATAGAGTACCTGGTATCATGAACCACCTTCAATATCAAGTTCTTGATCTCCTGATTATCTGGACCAGCGTTCAAACCAAATAGCTCCATATCCATCTACCGCGATTCCAGAAGCTTTTCCTTACTTCATAAGGGTCTTGATAGCTTGAATATTGGTATCTTCTTTCTAAGCTTTTCATATATGTTCAGCAAGAACGGATGTTACCTCCAAATTAGTCAGAAATCCTTGTCGTACCATACTAATTTGCAACTTCTCAAGTGTAGCACAAACCTCTGGTTCTTGCGTAGTCAGATGATTGAGGAGATCTTATCGGTGTGGTAATGTATTCCGACATCGTAGTCCTTGATCAACTCTAACCATCTTCTATGCCTCATATTAAGATCAGCTTTGAGTAAAAATATACTTGGGACTCCTATGATCGGTATATATCTCACACCGATTCCTGATGAGCTAGTGTCTCTAAATCTTTAGTGCATGCACTACAGCGGCTAACTCCATATCATGAGTTGGGTAATTGTCCTCATGGGTCCTCAATTGGAGTGAAGCATAAGTCACAACTTTTCTTTCTTTCATCAAAACACAACCAAGTCCGTGATGAGAAGCATCACAGTACATATCAAAGCTCTTATCCGTATCCGGCAAAATGAGCATAGGTCATGTAGTTAACCCTTCCTTTAACTCTTGAAAGCTCTGATCACATTCTGATGTCCACTTAAACTTGTGATCCTTCTTTAGCAAATGTGTAAGGGGTTTTGCCAACTTGGAAAATCGTTCAGTGAGTCTTTGATAGTAATCGGCCATCCTGAGAAAAATCTGAACTTGAGTAACTAACTTATGTCTCAACCAATTCAGCACATCTTGAACTTGGGTCCGCAGCCATGCCTGAAGCTGAGATGAATGTCCCAAGAAGGATACTTCATTTGTCCAAAATTCACACTTAGTGAACTTGGCATAAAGTTGGTGATCACGTAACTTTTGCAAATCAACTTGCAAATGATCCTCATGTTCTGCCTCGCTCCTAGAGTACAGTTTGTTGTCACTAAACACCACAATGAACATGTCAATTATTCCATGAATACCTTGTTCATCAAATTCATGAAATAGGCGAGTACATTGTGTAACAGCCCAAATCCATATGATGAATTAAGGCAATAAAATATGGGCTGAAATAAAAAATTTAATCTTGGTTGCATCATCTCATGCATTGCATTAAATTTTCTCAAGATTAAAACCACATGTACCTTGTGATCTCATGCATCACAAGCACTTAGTGATAATTAAGATCTGACTAACCTCACACGCATTCTAAATAACTTAATAATGCAGCCAAATAAAACTCATTAAATGACTTCAAGGGAAACTGAAACTACTTAGTATTCGAATTAACTATCAAGGTTTCAAATTCATTAAATGGCAAAGATGTAGAGTAATATTTTTGCTGGTGATTTCCTTTAGAGGTTTGTCATGAAATTTTATATATGACCCCAATATGTTGGGATGTACTCATATATGAATCCTCACTATTTATGGAGCCACTACTCACCTGACTACAGTTCAAACGACAATCTGGGAAAAATTGAATTTTAAATTTATTTTACAATGAAATACAAAACTAGCTTGAGCTAGAAAAATACTCATATCTTCTATATAGTATGAACAGGCATTGAATTTTTCTAGATTTAAATACCTAGGTTTGAATCTAGAAACCAATATCAATTCAATTTTGAATTTTATAAATGACAAAAAATGAAATTTTAAAATATGGGACTTATGTGAAAGATCGGACTCCGTGGTTGCATTCGTAGCGTATTCGGAGCTCGTATGCACGTTGTAGGGTTTAGTCGGAGCGTAGGGCAAAGATAATTCAAATTTATTTTATTAAAAAGATAATATACATATAAGGGGCCAAGGGGCAAACCAAGCCTCCCAGCTCCTGTTCACTCCGTGTCTCGGCCAAGTGGGCCCTGCAGCCGCCACCACCCACTGGTGGCTGCCGTCCACACCAGCAGACCTCGCCAACCAATGAGCCTCCATCAGCGACCTTCCCATTGAGCCCCGTTGCCCTCCTAGTCTGCTAGCGTATGATGAATAATTGGATGAAAGTCTATGATCAAGATTAGCAGGAGCTTTGAAAATTTGGTGGTTCAACAACTTGATTATAGACAATAATGATCTTTTGAGATAATGATGAATTATGATATATTAGATTAATATGGATCCCGCACAGCCACCTGCTCGCGCACAAATGATGAAGAAAGGACTTGCACTAGCTCTACGAAGACTTTCTGCAGCATAAGACCATGCAACCCTGCCTCTACTCTCTTTCCCCTAATCTATCTAAATCTCGGGGACGAGATTCCATTTAAGAGGGGTAGGTTTGTCACACCTCGTTTTTCTGAAAACTAAAAATTAGGGCTTACAAAAACTTTTTGTGTTAATTAAGCTAACTTAAGTAAACCAAGTAAAACTTTGGTTTCAAATCATGAAAGTGGTGCAATTCCAAACCTCTACCCTATACCCTCTCGGCATACTCACCATCCAAGAACAGTGATCTTCCGTTCCTGTTCTTCCTCAACACCTATTCTGTCGAACTCCTAGTTCTTTCTTTCTCTCGGCAAGAAACCCTAACCCCACTCTTTTCGACTATCAAAAAACTTCATTTCACCTCCTTTGTGATCATAGAGATGGAATCTTACTCTCCGTCTGACCCTAATCCTTGGAACACTAATCTGCCGAAATCACAATTCTCAGCACTCTTCTTTTGTTTCCGCCATCAACTAAGCGTATATACGAGTATACAGGTGACACTTCTCGAACCCTAACCCACCATGACCTCTTATGTTTATTTCAACTTCATCGCAACCCCATATATGCTTAATTTTCAAGTGTATATGGTTACATACACTCTGAAACCCTAGCTACCATCTGTCGGCCCGTTTTCTCCCGTAGGAATATCTACACTTGGGTCTGCCTGTACATACATGTATATGCTCATGGCTATACTGTATCCACGCTTTTCCTTCCAGCATGTCCATGTGCCTAACCGTGCGTATTCGTCGATGCATGCGACCCCGTTTGTACTTGGCTGCATCATGCCACCTTTTCTCTCTCCTGGGAAGGTCTACCCCTAGATCTACCTGTCTGTTGCTACCGATAATTCCCCTCTATACCACCCATGTGATCATATGCCACGTGGGCATAGTCTATAGCTTCGCCCTTCTCTTAGCTCCCAAGAATCTTCAAGTGCCAGGCCCTAACTCCTCGGCATCCTACATCACCAATCAATTCGTCAAATCCTAACCTGTTATTTCATTTGAGTATATGACCCCTAAAAATAAAATTTCCACAAAATTCCACAAAGCCTCTTGCAGTAATTCTAACAACGTTATGAAATAATATTATGACTTTTAGTACCAATAATTCCAAAATTTGAATTCGGCTAATTTAGAGCATAGTTCAGTTTCCGTTGATTTAAACCTTCAAAACTATTTCATAAAAATAGTGAAGCTCCCTCTTTACACCTTGGAACCATTTTGACATAAAATTATATCACTTCCATGCAAACTCTCACGTAACACTCAAGCAAGTTCCTTGCTCTTCCTGTCCAATCTTGCTATTGTTTTCTTCTCTTTTCTGCTATAGCCAGACATAGAGTACCAACCGAACTTATCCCTTCTACACCCTGCCACTGGGGACCTGGCCCCACTCATCATGCCTTTCTTCTTCCTCCCTCCTATTCTCCATTTCTTTTCTCTCTTTCCTGTTGCGAGCATTAATACTCGGCCAGCTCATCAGCACACCCAAATTTGCTGCCTACTTTCCACTGGTCTTCTACAGCACCAGCAGGACCCTCAAGCCACGTCGCCTGCTCCAGCATAGCACCGGCATGTGCTCAGCCATGCTGCATCCTCCTCCCTCTATATATCAATCCCGAGCTTCTCCTCTTTTCATTTTCTCCTCGGGCATCTTCCCTCTGCTCCTTCTTCCTCCTCGGGTCGCCATAGAGCCAAGCTGCTCCACATCTTCCTTGCTTCCAGATTAGTCAAGCTCTTCAGCTGAGCTCCCACCGTCGTTGCTTCATGCTCCATCTTCCTCTCTATTCTTCACCACCAGCCAAGCTGCCCAAATCTCCTTTCTCAAGTTCATTTTCTTCCCCCTCCCAAGGCACCTTGCGTCTGAGCAACCCCCGCATTCTTCCCCGAGCTCCCTTTCCACCATTCCACTGAGCTGCTCCACATTTCTCGAGCCATTCCTCCCTCGGCTCTACCCTTATTCTTCCCCATCCCTCCAGGAGCTCTTCCTCACAAGCATCGCGCCGCTCTAGCCCTTCTCCTTTCACCGAGCATCAAACTGTCAGCCCTGCACCCCTCCTCCCTTGGCTCCATTGAGAGCACCTTCACTGCCCGACGACCCATCTCACTCGTCGCTACCGTCCTGACGAGCAGCCGCAAGCAGGATCTCCAGCGCCCTGCCGCCGCCGACAGGAGCTACCGCCAAGGGTGTCTCCGCTCGAGTCGTCGATGCCGCCTCCGAAGTCTCCGCCGCCTCCTCACCGCCATCCCGGATAGCGTCTACCCTAGCTAGCACCACCAACCAACCCTGAGCCCCTCTGGTGCTCCTCGATCATCGCCATAGCTGAATGAAATTCCGCAGCCGCCATCGGTAAGGGTTGCTGCTGCCCTGTCTACTCTCCCTCCCCTTGCTACCTGGACTAGCTCACCTTCAGGACGGAGAGAATGAAGCTGAGCCACACCCCTCTCTCTCCATTGACCGAACTAATCTACATGTGGGTTGGAGGAGGCATAAAACTGATTATGCGTGCGTCTTTCACAGCGAAAAGTGTAATCTAGGTTCCACTCCTTTCAAATGCGTATCTCTCTCAGGAAGGCACCCTCCGCTTTATGTGTCCATTGAGTACGCCCTCCCTTCCGAGAGGCAAACATTTCCCGCCTTGCCTTCCGAAGCCGTCCTTTCTATGTTGAAGGTGTACTCCTAAGTTACGTCAATGATGTCAGCCCTTCCCCCTTCCAGCAAACCCTTCCCCTCTTCTTTATTTTCCTTTTGGCTAATCTTTGGATCATCGGTTCTCCTTCGTAATACCTCCAAATGGAGTGATTCTTCTTCCTACAGACTTCTAAAATCAAAATCTAGAAAATGGTACAACTTTCACAAATTTTGAAAATGTTTGAAATTCAAATTTGAGTATATTCCAAATTTAAGTATATGAGGCATGTCTCCTTCAATATAGCTCTGATTAAAATGATTCTTGTTCCTAAAATCATAAAAATAATCTTGGTTCTAGTATACTATTAAGATTCATATTCATATTATTTTAAAACCAGTAAAGTAATAGAAACTCTATATTCCGTCCATGCCTGTTTAAATGATCACCTATTACCAAAGTTCTTCAAATATTTTTGAATAAAAATTTCTAAAAACCTTATGAGTATATCGTCATCTATGTTTTAAAGGGAAAATATAAGACATAATATTTTCATGTTAATGTAAGGAAATCTTAATATGCATTCACCATAACACAATGGGAGCTAAAGAAACCCTAGCTTGGCAGTGAGCCCAAAAAAATTGATATCTTCTATCACGATAACCTAAAGCACCCATTTCTAACTTTCTAAAACTTCATAATCAGTAGCTAACCAAGGTGCTATGTTTGTGTGAATTGATTTATCTAGTGTTACATTTGGTGTTATTGGAGTTGCCTGTGCCGTTGATTTATTAGACGTTCCTTCGAAGTGTAGATACCGACGTTATGAGGTAACGCGGGGAGGATCCCGGACAATTTTCATAAAAAAGCTCAAGACCGAGACTCGGCCAGTATTGCCAGGCAAACATCCCCACTTTGATCATGTTGAATCTCATATGTGCCAAAACATAAATACTTTGTTTGCAACTCTGCATGCTATGTGAATATCACTGATATTTTATGTTAGACCTAGCTATACCCTATAGTTGCATACGACATAGGTTCGACAGGTATATCCTTGTAACCCTAGCATTATTCACTGATCATCGCATGTCTAGCAGAATATTAGGACTATAGGCGGTACCCATGCTTAGACCTGCTATAGAGAAAAAACCTAAATTTTGACAAATTCACGTGAACACCCCATTGGTTATCGGATAAAACCCTTGGGAAGGCTTGTATCTGAGGCGAATGTTTGAAAGTGATTATGCTAAAACCCCAAAATAAAATAGAGAATGATTTCGATTCAGCTGAGAACAATAAGTGGAGGTTGGGGAATGGTCGTAGCATGTAGGGACATGGCTATAGGATGATGATGTGTATCTTGCTTGAATCAGTTAAGGACCGAGCCTAAGTGCCGCTCAACCGAGTTCTCTTCGTACATCCACATGTCCTTTGTGGGAAGGACTTGACTCATTACTTTGCCAAGTGCTAGCGTCTAAATCCGTGGGCAGTAGGGGAATAAGTGCAATGGGGATTGCTATCCCTAGCGAACCTTCTTGTAGTTGACATAGGAACTTACTCGACACAAAGATGGGCATGTTTCTATCTATGTGTCGAGGTTAATCGAACGCAAACAAAAACCGGGTATGGTTCATCTAGTGGGTTCAGTGTTAGTGCAAAACAGAGGCACAGTCTCGTTGTAATAACCCTACCTGTACACCTTGTGAAGTGTGCTCATCGGATCCTGGCAACAAGGGGGACTTACATGTTGTGGATAAAGCCGTACAACATCTGCAGAGTGTTAAAATCTATTCGAATAGCTGCGTCCTCGGTTATGGACATAACTTGGCCAAGCCACACACTGGTTAGACTAAGTTTTATTTCAAACTTGGGGTATGGGATTAAGGATGTGGGCATAATGTGTCCACAGTGTGCAGTTTGAGCTACAAGCGGGTAGTGAGGAACTGCAGAAGTGAAACCTAACTCATGCTACGTAGTAGTAGCACAAGTGTGATTTGAGGATTGCCTAAGGCGATAGTCGGAGCTATCGGCCATTATCTCACGATTGTCTAGCTGGAACTTCCAGCACCGGTTATTGACTTGTCAGAGACGAGCTAGATTTTGAAAACGCTCTTGAATCTATTATTAAGGTATTTTGAATAAGAACTTACTTTTCCACTCAACATACAACATAGGTGAGAGCCTTTTCTTGAAAAAGCCTTGCATGAGATACATCTACTATATTCTCCCTGTGGGATGCTTGCAAGTACATACCATGTACTCACCTGGCTTGTTGATTTGGCCAGACAAAGAAAATATCAACTCCGAGGACAATGATAGTATTTGCGAAGGCTATGGCGTAACCCCATTCAGTTTCTTGTCGGGTATGGCATATTGATGGGCCACATCACCGCTTGATTTTCGCTGCAAGATTTTAGCCGTTGGGCTACAGGTATAATACCTTGGCTTAGACTATCTATTTATGTATCATATTAAGATATGTGCGTGTATGACAATGGTATACAAGTTAACTTGTGTGTACTGGCTACTAATCATGGGACCAGTACAAGAAACACAAGGTTTATCCGGCATTAAAATTGGGTATGCCACATGAACTGAAGCCCGATCCGCAAGCCCACCATCAACATTGTCGAGTCTGTTCTGTTTGTCAACCTTTGGGTCAATTGATCGTAATTTATTTGATTATTCTATGTAAGAGATGTGAATTATTACTTATACTATAATTTTCTCCTATAGAGTTTGTGTTGTGATACTCAATGTTGTTCCCATACATGTTATGCATAGTGCGTGTATGATCCTGGAGTGCATAATGTGTATTAGGGTGCTTGGAATCTCTTTTCACTTTCTAAATGATGTATGTTTTTGCCTGGCTTGGCCAACAGTGAATGCATGGGACGTTCGGTAAGCATATTGACATGCTGGCCCGGTGTTGGACTACCCAACAGTGATGAATACATATGTGTACATTACGTATGGTATGTTGGGTGGTTGCTCAGGTATTCAAATGGCACATCATTTCCTAAGTCAAATTAAAGTCCAGGTCCCAACACATTGGTAGGTCTAAAAGACATCGCAATATACTCGTAGAGACCATATGCTGTAGTGAACATAGTCTTTGGTATATCTTCCTTTATAATCTTGATCTGATTATATCCTGACCGAAATTGATTTTGGAGAAAATCTTGGCTCCTTTAAGCTAATCAGATAGATCATCAATCTGAGGTAAGGGATACTTGTTCTTGATAGTAACCCCATTTAGTGAATGGTAATTCACACACATATGCTTCGCCCCATCTTTCTCCTTCACTAGAATCACAGGTGCTCCCCACGGTGTTGAGCTAGGCCTCACATAACCTTTTTCTTGGAGCTCCTCAATTTGCTTCTTAACTTCCTTCAATTCCTTATCCGCCATCCGATAAGGTCGCCTAAAGATTGGTGCGGTTCCCAACACTAGTTCAATAAGGAACATGATGTCTCTATCTAGTGGCATCCTCAGTAGATCATCTGGAAACACGTTAAGGTATTCTCGAGCAACAGGCACATGCTCCAAAGTGATAGTCTAAATGTCATTGAGCTTCACGTTTCCTTCAACAGAAAAGCAATGAATTCAATGTGTTCGCCCTTATGGTTGCTAAGCTTCACTTTCCCACCAGTACAACCTAGAATGGCCTTATGGTCTATCAACCAATCCATTCCCATAATTACATCCAACAACGAAGTGTCAAGGATGATCAGGTTGGCCAAAAACTATGTCCCACCAATATCTATATTAACTCTCTTGCACCCTTGGTTAGTGCAAATGGTGGATCCTGGTGTATAAACCCATAGAGTATACTTAAGTGCAACAACATCCAATTAATTCTATTCAACAATACTAGAAGAAATGAAAGAATGTTAAGCTCCAGAATCAAATCAAATCATAGCTGAAACTAAGTTGACTAGAACTTACCTAGTACAATGTCCGACGTAGCTTGAGCTTCCTCCACGAAGACGTGGTTCACTCTTCCTTGGAACTGCTATTGTCATTGACAATTAGGCTGGTCCCGTGTTCTTCAGTTCCCTCAATTAGTGCTAGCTAGAGTGGCTCCTAGATTGAATGGCACAGGCGTGACCAGCTACTTAGAGGTATAGTTGTTAGCACAGTGTCCATTCTGCCCACACTTGTGGCACTTCATATGGGGAAATTGTCCTTGTTGGTTGGGAGTGTTGTTGATTTGCATTTGAGGACGATGGTTCTGAGGGGTTTGGTGAGGCGGCTGAGCTTGCCTCTTTTGATTTCCCTGGTACTAGGGACGAGAGAACTAAGGTAGCTGACCTCGATTCCTATCTTGATGTTGCTGCCCTCAACTTTAAGAATCTTCTTATGCTTGCGATTCTCATCCACTTCCTTGCACTTGTTTTCTAGAATGATAGCTTTGTTGACTAGATGCTAGAAATCAGGGAAGTCATGGGAAAGCAATAGAATATGAAGCCCATCATTCAATCGTTGGAGAAAGCACTACTACCTCTTCGCATTAGTACTAACTTCCTCTGGTGCATAACAACCTAACTGAGTGAACTTGGCTAAGTAGTCAGCCACTGTCATCCCTTCTTGGGCTAGCTTGCGGAATTCCTCTTTTTAAGCTCTGCGTATACAACACTCGTCCAGGATCACGCTAGTGCACACATGGAACAAAGAAGTATGATATAACCATACTCAAACTAACAACTAGCATTATAGTTTACAAAACATAGACTTTCCTTAGGGAAAAGTTTTACAAAAGTTCACTACAGCGGAAAAATAAGATAAACTCTGGTAAATAGCCCATCCATCAACCTCATAGGCATCTAACTGGGACACGCATCCTAGCGCTCTCCAAGATAATCCTCTTCAGGAAACAAGTTGTAGCTCCTTTCGTATGATTTCTTGATAGCAAGAGTGAGTACATGACGTACTCCACAAGTCACCAAGGAGGTGTAACAAAATATTCATGATGCAAATGTTTCAAAGAAAGGTTGTTATAGCTCATTTGAAGAAAGTGAGTTAGTTCGTTGTAAATAAGTAAATAAGTTCATAAAGCGACATTGGCTAGATAATTCATTGACTAGACCATAACTTAACCCATCACTTTCAGAATAGACTACAATTGAAACCTAACAGTAATTACTGAAAAGAACAGGTAGCATAGACTACCAAGAGTAACTCCCAAAGATACCACAAAGTAACTCAAAAAATTAACACAGGTGATCAACATAGGTGGCTACTACCCAATGCTTGCTAGATTGAACTTGTTCATGACCATGAACAAGGATAATCGATTAGTTTCGACACTGTGTAGAGGTTGTACAACCTGACCCACAAAATGTGATTTGTCCCTTTTATCAGTACTCACTTTGGTGTACCAATCAGGAGTCACAACATGGCTTTTACAAATACTTTCACAAGCCTAAATCATCTGCACGTGATTGGCAAACTGTGATCCTCATGTAATTAATGCGCCAAACCATCCCACACCGGTACTTGTGTTGCACTATTAAGACTCAAACCCAAAGAAATGAAAAGAGAGAAGAGAACTAGGTGGCCAAACCACCAGATGGTAGAAATCATCAAAAGAAGCTCATCGAGCTTAAAATAATAATCACCAAAAGTATCCTCAAAGCTGACATGTTCTTGCTCGTGTTTGGTTAAACAAAATTAACAGGGCACCGAAGAATGGTCCCCAAAATTAAATTAGTTAACCGAGTATCGATCATCGATTCAGTGATATATCAGACTCAAACAAGATTAATTTGTTTAGACTCAACTAGAACTAATGTTATTAGCACTAGCATTGCTATCAAAAAAGTAGAGCCATCCTAGGTTTTAGGAATGAGATAAACAAGCTATTAGCTGCATATAGGTGGAGGTAATGACAACATGGCAATAGGCTCACTACCCCGACTACTAATATCAATGTGCATGCAATAGTTTTGCTACAAGAGTAGTAGTTCGAAAATACTGAGATTCAACCTGATCAAAGGTGGCTTGCCTTGCTCAAAGCTTTCCTGAAACCTCCCTCCTGATGCTCCTAGTATTCCTCCGTTGCGTTCGAGTCTACATGTTAAAGTATGTAATAAACTCATAACAACATCCAAATAAAAACATAGTAACTCCAAATAAAAGACCAAATAAAAACACAGTAACTCCAAATAAAAGACCAAATAAAAACAAAGCTATAAAATAATAGAATATAAAGGTATAGATAGAAGGGGATTGTGCAGGTGGTGGAAAAAGAATGGACGGAATCGGAGCAACAAGGAAGAAACTAGGGTTTCGAAAAGATTAGGGCCTTGAGGTGGCAAAGGTGGTAGAGCTAGGGTTTAGCCCTACTAAGATAGATGGTTCTGTAGGTAGGTGCTAAACTACTCTACAAGTCAGGATGATGTTGCATGAACTAACGGAATTGGATTTCGATCATCATGCAAGAAGATATGCGTAAAATAGTCCTACCTCAGAGTTATTGCAAGCAGTTGTTCTACACTGTTTTTGCTGTTGCGGCAGGGTTGCAATAGTAGTGCGTTGGATCTCTGTTGCATGGTTGTCGCGGCTAGAGGCTTTGGCGAGGAAATGCTATCGAGCAAGGGTGCAGCAACGCGACTGATCAGGAGTTGAAGAGAGGGCGAAGGTGATTGGGAGTTGAAGGTGGGGATCAATGTGCCGATCGAGACTTAGTGGCTGCGGAGAGAGGCAAAGGGAATCAGGATGGGGAGTTAGGGTGAGCGCTGCTGTATATATCGAGTCTGGTAAATGGGCCACTTGGGCCAAGTTTCACACAATTTCGATCGTGAATTGACAAACGGGTTTTAAATAAAATTCCATCTCTGATGACTGTAATGTAATGTGATGTCTTAGTTATCATAGGCGGGTATAAAAAAATCCGTCTAATGTAAATTTTGATAAAAACCATCTATGATAATGATTATCACATATAGTTTTTGTGAACCGTATGTGATAAGCCGACCCGGAGTAGTGAGAGAGATCATCACGGGTCTCTAGCTTCTAAACGAGGAAAGAAGGTGATAACATGGTGGGGCCCACATGAAAAGAAAAGAGATAGGGACAAGAGTAGATGACTTGTGCTGGAACAGTGGAGGGCGGACGCTTTGTCTGGATGGATCGGACGAGTTGGAATTTTCTCTTTTTTATAGTAGTGTAGAAGTATAAATAATTGCTCGGAACCACTAAAGCACTGTTTTTTAAGTGTCATACTAAGAATTCTTTCACTTTAATGTTTTGTTTGAAAACGATTTTTCTATTAGATGATACATAGTTTTCAGTTTAATGAAAAACATAACCGAGTAGACAATAAATACATTTCCACATACACAGAATTACATTTTTATTTGCGAGGACATGCATAAATATATTTGACTCCGAGCCAAGTATACACAGAATGTATATATTCAGATTCTAATTAGGAGCGGCGGCGAACAGGCACGAAGGTGTGTACGGTGTACGAATAACATAAAGATACATGCATGCATATACGGATTTAACAAGCTACCGGCGTATACGTACGAACAAGTCTACGCATATTAGCATCACTCGCTGAAATCGATGGTGCCAGTGGAGAGGATGTTATCCCCGCTGGTGGGGTGCGCCGCCGGCACGTCGTTCATCACCGAGCTTCCCTGCTGCCAGACGTGGTTGAACTTGCTCCCCTTCCCGGGCAGCGCCACCGTCGCGTACACGACCATCTCCTTCCCTTTCACGTACTCCGCCGCCACGTCGGTCACTGAGAACCCCAGCTCGGTCCCCGCAGCGGGCGCCATGGACGGCGCGTAGCTGTCGAGCAGCGTCGGGTACGCGATGAGGCTGCCGTTGGAGTGCCGGAATGCCACGACGGCCCGCGTGCCCACCATGCCGGTGCCGTTGGGGTTAAGCCCCCAGGCCACCCACTCGGCGCCGGCAGCGGCTTTGCTTGACGGCTGCGGCGCGCGGAACGCGACGGCGACGGTGTTGGTGGCGGCCGTGTAGTTGTAGTGCAGCGTGGTGCCGAGGCGCGGTAGGGCGGCGCACGAGGCGTAGAGCTGGTTGCTCGAGAAGGCGTGGCTCGCGCACGATGGTGACTGTGCGTTGCCGGGAGAGAAGGACGAGGAGGCGATGGTTGCGAGCAAGAAGAGGGAGAGGAGCATGCTAGGGGAGTGATGAGCAGAAGCTGCCATCTCTTGGGAGAAAATAACTTCTCGTTTGTCTGTTGGAATTTGATCGTGTAGTGACGACTACGAGTGAATGAGAACGTAAGTGGCTAGTGCAGTGGGGCTGGAGGGAAGGCGATTGGGGTTTTAAAGGGCTAGGATTTGGTGGGGAAGATGAGAGTTGCTCGGAAATGTACGTGACAGGAGTCAAATCTGAACATGGGATCAATTCGGTAGGTGACCTAGAAATTGGATCACCAGCCGTGTACTTATCAGTGATATTGTTACAAACATCAGTTAATTTGTGGTATATAGCTCCCCTTGGTTGTCAATAGTAAGTACAAATCTTTATTGCTTGGGTGATTTTTTATATCCATGAAAATGAGACTCATATAATAAAACTGAGATATATTAAAATTTTGTAGAATCATGAAATGCCTTTGATGATGAATCTCTATATATTACTTTTTCTCTTAGAAATCTTTTTTTCTCCTGAACTTGCAGGGAGTGAATGTGAATAAAGTGAAGGGGAACCCAAATATCCATGTCTCAAAGCCAACGTCAACGAAGCCGGTGAGGATGCCACGTTAACTAGTCAAAACCGCTCTTGGATACACTTTAATCAGTAGTGATACAAATAGACATCCAATTTCAAATTCATAGGTCTACTTGAACGACTTTTGCAAGTTTTGTGACCTATGCAGATATACGAAAGCCTTTGTTCATTTTTACATACATTTCAAATCATGTATGCTAACTTACAGCCAAATTCCCCGCAAAAGAACTTGCAACAAAATTGAATCAGAATGGCAGCTCTCACCTGAAATGTTATAAACTTATACTGAACTAGACTACTACGCCCACTATGACCTGCCAACTTGGACAGGCTTTTATAACAACTGGCCAATTGGCCCCCTTTTCCACTGACTGCTAAGACGTCTGTTGAACACCATGGCGTAGGATAAACGGGTCAGAAAATAACACTAAGTAGTACTACAAAGTTAAAGCAATGTATTGCAAGTTCCTTTGTCAGAAAGGCCTCAAAGAAATTCGAAGATCTGCTCTTTGAGGCAGAATCCGAACCAAGTTGTTGGAGGTTCCCAATGTGTTCAATCAACTACGTCATGATGCCATAACACCATTGATAAACAGCATTTGGCGTTAGTGATTGTGCGTTCCATCAGCCACTGCTAGATAAATAAAACTATCAGTGAATGCAGAAATGCAGTTCATGACTTTCCATTGAACATCCTGCAAAATTTCACAGGAAAAATCAGGACATGGGAAGGGATACATGGAAGAGATGTTAAAGAACTGGAAAAGGAGGAGGAAATTTGGAGGTTTAAGAGAGTACCAGTTTGTGTATAGGTATAATCCAGCATGCTACACTTTCACGGGTTTTCTTAAACAAAACTGTATGGGGCTTTGCCTGAAGTGCCACTACCACCACAATTGCCGACTAATCAAATAGTCATGTTTGCTTTCTCATTTTCTCGAGCATGAAATAGTTTGTTCCAGATTATAGTGGTTGGCAAAAACCTTCATTTTGATGGAATAATCTAGTACTTCACAAGGGCTGGCATTACGGCATAGCAATCTGCTAAACAATGGAAGAGCCAGTTCAGAAGTAGTGTGTCTGGCAGATTGACCAGAAGTTCAGCCTAGAAAAGAGCAAACCTGTTAATAAGGTAATACATGGGAAATAGAATATTCAAAGTGGTAGAAATTGAAAAGGGTAAACTCTAAGTTCCATGACTTTACTAGAAAAGAAATTTATGTGTGGCCTATATGATAATATATCTTTATGAGGTCACTCAACAATGGAATTTTCTAACCAATGCCATGAGATATTATCAGTGGATCAAGCACAAAATGGACATAATGGCCTGAATTTCCTCAAATCTCAGCCCTATCCTGGTCCAGTTTCCAGTTGATCGCTCCTTTTCCTTTTCATTTTTGTATCTGTATAAAGTTTTCATGTTCTCCTCATCCCTAATAACCAATAGTATGTGCTTCCCTTCACAAACACTACAGTAAAACATATTTCCAGTTAGTTTTGTACATACCAGACCAGGCCAGGGATTTGGAACCCTGCTTGGCGCTACACTCATCGAAGCAGCAAATTGACCTGCCCATCTTTTAGGTACTACTTTTGATTTTAGTAAGGTTTATTTGTTTTGCAGTCTTGTTTAAAAGTACAAGGCACGCATGCATAGTTAATGCTGTTTTCTCTGTTTTGCACCTATTTATTTCATTCTCTTTCTTAAGCATTTAAGCATGAATAACATGGGCTCCGATAAGTTGATCAGGGTAAACACCATACATGGCCTGGCTGGCTCGGCTTGAATGGGATGGGAATGGGATACTAGAAATAGGGAGAAATGGACCATAGGTAGGCCGGCTCCGAAGGGCTAAGAAATGCCACATCGCACCTTCTCTCCAGAAATGGACCATAGGTAGGCCGGCTCCAAAGGGCTAAGAAATGCCACATCGCACCTTTTCTCTCCAAGGTGAGACCCAACTACCCAGCCACATCACCCCCCCCCACCCCCCAACTCACGGATATGTGGACCCGTCAATGTTTTATTTTGCTCGGAACAAGTTCATGGACTAGCAATGGCGGTAAGAAGGTTCTCTTGGCTCCAGAGGGTGGTGCCCCTTGCTCCCTCCCCATTCCCATTCAACTTGTATGAATTAACAGAGTAATGTTTTTGGAAAAGAAAGAATTCCAATGGCCACAACTCACAAGCTATACAATACAACAAAAATTCAAAATTTCAATTATATGCCCTCTCAGCAAATGGGCTTATTCAGTGCCTCTCGCTTATACTGGAGCAGGCTCATTCTTATTTTTGTCTCTTTCATTCAGAGAAATCAGCCACTTCCTATTGGTTAGTAGAACGATGGCATTGATTGCTACCAGTACATGTGCTTCTACTGGATAGTGAGAAATTAGAAGAGGACTTACAAGCACCAACAATTGGGCTGCACATCTAGATTAACAAACAGTATATGAGCTTATTTAATATCAGTGTAATTTTCAATGCATTATTGGAAATAAACCATTAAGCATTATCTATTCTAGTCAATTATGCAAAAGCAGAAGACAGTTTTACTAATAAAAACACCATTGCACCTAGCGCGCCAATATTTTTCACAATGATTCTTTTAAGGGTATTTTCTCACACACTCAAGGAAACTACATATCATTGCACCTAGCACGCCAATAATTTTCATAATGAATCTTTTATGGGGATTTCTAACATACTCAAGGAAACTACAAGGGGATATGTTGATATTCACCTTAATTTCCTTTCCGGTGAATGATAGGGAGTTCCGATGTGTCTCAGAAGCCATTGCTTCTGCCATGAGCCTAAATACCTTCTTGTTCATGTTTGTTTTCATGATGATCATTTTGCCAGATGGATATATCCGATTGATACCAAGATCTGCCGCCATCCGCCTTACATAGAGCTTTTTTAATAACAACTGCAGAAAAAAGAAGGCACAATGAAGTAAGCCATGAAACTGTAACATCATCAAAACCGATAGAATCGACATGAAATATTAGCAACAGCAAACCTCCATATCACGGGGCTCCTTCCCATATCGTCGACGAAGATCTTCTGTGAATTGCATTAAGGTCCATATATCCTTTTCTGCAGCTTTTGCTGCTTCATTGAGCAATTCAACAGGATTTTCAAGATAACTTATATATTCAGAGGAGAGATGGGGAGAAATGTTTATATCCAGCTGTGCAAAGAATAGTCACTCAGACACAACGTTCATGAATAAAATCAGAAGGGAAAAATATATGAACGATATGATTCATGATTGTACAAAAACACAAAAGATGAAAGAATTTTAGGTTCACCTGAACATCTTTGTAAGGAACGGGGTTAAGACAAAATTGATCAACCTAAAAGATAGAAAATAATCCTGTCAAGACTCCAGAGTTATTACGGTAAAAAAACATGTCATGCAGTAATTTGAGAAGGGCATTTGGCTCATACAACTACTTCAACATTACAAAAAAGGAAAATCATAATACAAATGCATCACCTGATGTGTAAGGGCAATGCCAAAAAACTTTTGAGTAACTGCAAGACATAAAGATGACCATAATATGGACTCCATGAATGAGACATTCTCTAATAAAAAAGAATGAGACATATATCTGCAACAAGAGAGTGAAGCGGAATACATAGCCATGTGACTACTACACCAAGAGGCCAAATAGGCAGAAATAGTTTAAACCAGAGTTTATTTCTTGGCCAAGAAATAGGCCTCTTAACAGCAACAAGTGAACTAGCAGTCTAGCAACACTGATGCAAATAAGTAAATGCATACATGGGAATTAGAATAATAGCTTGCGATGCATCATCACCAACTTTTTCATAGCTGAATATGGTTTATACAAATAAGTAAATGCATACATGGGAATTAGAATAATAGCTTGTGATGCATTATCACCAACTTTTTCATAGCTGAATATGGTTTATACAATGTGCTAGGATATGGACAGTAAATGATGCAAAGAAATGGTACAGTTTTTGAATTTTTGTATTGGTCATCTAAGAGAATATCAACAAATTGCAAAATTCATTAGGCAAAATAAAATAAGGATGAGAATAGAATAATGTAATCTTTTGTCATGGTGAAAAGCAATATGTAACTTAGTTACAATGGCAGGCCCACCTTTCAGAACTTGCAATTGCAAATCTGGTAGATGTTTCTGCCTTTTATGGAAAAGCTCAACTATGAAATGTGGGTTTTCCTTTGCACCAGCATATTGCATCAATAAAATTACTCATAATGCACGTGCTTCCTGGCAAAAAGGCCTAAATGCTTAAGGCTCAGAATGATATTAGATAAACAATAACATGATTATCAAAATATGAGATGTCAGACTAACAGGCTCTGTTGCAGACCCAACAATAAGAAATACATCTTAAACAGGAGAAAATCATTAGTTAGTGTGTGTGAATAAAATGGCGATACCTTTGACAAGCTATCAAAAAGCATATCAAAGAATAGATCGATGCCAACATTCGCAACGTCTCCAGATTGTTGCTCACCGAACATGCTCCCAAATCCCCTAATACCCATATCCTTCTCTGCAACATGGAAGCCTTGACCAAGATCCGAATGCTCTTCAATAGCTCCAAGTCTATCCTGCAGGTGGAAACATTAAGTTACAAATTAAGATATGAAAAGTTCTATTGGATTGGAGGGAAAAGCATATAGTTTTGGAAGAAAGTTAGATATTTTGGGCAGATGGGAGGTGGAATCCACTGTCCATCCTAAATGGGCATTGCATTTTCTGGTTCCAGGTAAGATTGTCTGCTGTGGTGCTTAAAAAATTACCTTCCAAAAGGAAGGTTTTGAAAACTTACTAATTTTATGTGGGACCTCACGTTGAAAAAGCATGATGGATGTGGAAGAGTTCTCTTCACCCAAAAACTCTAGTATTAGCAGAGGGAGGAATCAGGCATGTGATTAAACTGGGGAAATGCAGGCTTCAAGCTGCGTAGGCTACAATAGGGCTAAGCATGAGCCTAGGAAGTATAGAGATTAGAGATCCAGGAGATGACGAAGCATCTTCATTGCTGACAATCTAGTGTTTATAATTAAGAGCTTTAGCTGTTTTCAAATAAGGTGATTACGTTAATGTAACCCCAGATAGTAGGTTGGTTATTGTATAACCATATTTTTGGAGTTGATATTTGTAACCTATCATGTAAGACATTTGATTCTAACTTTCTATAATGAGACTGGGAGGAATACCGTTTGTAGAACCACCAAGGAAAAGTAACACGACAGATCAGAAAATTGCATGGATAATGAACTAATAACTAATGCAGAGTTCAGTAAGAGCTGGGAGAACTGTCCTAAAGCTACAGCAAAGCAAGGAGATACTGCGCCAGTGGTTGGATGTCTTTACTCTTCAAACGGACATAAGACAATACAGATCCTGAACTCATGTTGTGCACGACATCTCAAGGGTTAATAGTGACACTAAAATCATGACTCTTTTACAACATACCCAGCATATGCAACAAAAGCAGTAGGCACCATAATTTAGTTTGCTACATTTGACCATAGGATCGGGCAGAGTTCAGTAAGAGCTGGGAGAACTGTCCTAAAGCTACAGCAAAGCAAGGAGATACTGCGCCAGTGGTTGGATGTCTTTACTCTTCAAACGGACATAAGACAATACAGATCCTGAACTCATGTTGTGCACGACATCTCAAGGGTTAATAGTGACACTAAAATCATGACTCTTTTACAACATACCCAGCATATGCAACAAAAGCAGTAGGCACCATAATTTAGTTTGCTACATTTGACCATAGGATCGGGCTAGTCGTGCACGTGATGACAACAGCAGCATCAACACTAACCCGAAACTTAGTCAGCAACAACTAAACCCAAGTTGTATTCAACACAAATACTTCTAATTAGGTACCACCAAGACTGGTGAATGGGCCTTAGAAATCACCAATAATATGCAAAGCACTACCTTGGAATAATGAGAGGTCAGGTTCTATTTGTTATTGGAACTTCCAATGTTCCATAATACCCCAAATATGCTTTCAGCATCAGGTTCATTGAATGCTATGAGAATAAATATTGGACAAAAATAACAATTAAAAGGCATTACTGCAGAGCTAACCATTGCAATTCTTGAGAGCAAAGACTTATCAGTGTAGAAGAGGTACGTGAAACCCTCTCTGCCTGATCTTCCTACTCTTCCTCGCAACTGTGAATGAAAAGCAAAGCAGTGAACTTGTGATCTAGGGATATGCATCAAAATTATATGATCTCAGATTTGATATATTAAATAATTTTGCAAAAAGGCAAGTAAAGCATATAATATAAAAAAAAGCCACCTGATACAGCTGCGCGAGCCCAAATAGTTCAGCATACTGGACTATCATTGTGTTGGCATTTGGAATATCTATTCCACTTTCAATGATATGTGTGCAGATGAGAATTTTTACTTCCCCGCAAGAAAACTTTTCCATCGCAAGTTGTATATTCTTTGACACTTTCTGTGGGAAAAAAGATTTAACAAGAAAATTGATCAATGAGGCCAAAGCACCATTCATCTATGCAACTAGATATAAATTATTATCGAAGTTCTAATGGCAAATGTAAGTGGCATCCCATGATAAGCTAACTCTCTGGAATAGCTAGCAATTTAAGATACAGACTTGAATAAAGCTGGCAAGTTAAGCTCACATAAATTGAATCAATATGAATAGCATTCTTGATCAAAATTAATATGAATTATAAAAGAATAAGGTCCTCCCTGAGTCCAGATAGTCTCTTGCTAAATGAATTTGGTTAGAAACAAACTACAAGGATAACACCAGAACAAGGCAAGCTAAAGTTATATTAGTAGGAAATTTTCATTTTTGCACTTTGGCATTTAATACAAAGCAGTGCACACAAATATAGAGTATTCACGAAGAAATTATAAAATTGCATCGTAAACGCCAACTCTTGCAGTCTGAATCAGCTTAGTCAACCAACCTTTCCATGAGCAACAGCCATTGGTACATCTGGAAGAGAGTCCTTGAGAAATTGCAATATGTCGTCTATTGCTGTTGAATAATGAAATGAAATATGAGAAGTGCATAGGCATTTCAAAAGACCAAAGTGCATTGTTATGTCCACGAAGTTCACATGAATGCATCTCATATTATATCAGATCTGGTGCATCATTACATATACAGAAAGAGCAATGCTATGCATAGTTACAAATTGGGCTGGCCATCACTTCAACTGAAAGAGGTGGAAGAAGAGTTTGATACAGGCCAGTACACATTGGTGAAACACTCATACAAGGCATCAAGTTTAAACAGGCTAAATACCAGTCGACCAAGCCAGTTTTGTGCCGGAGCATTTTTCTCATGTTCTTGCTTATTGCAAATTTCCAGTGAACTGGAAGCTTGACCAGATCAATTATAGCAGTGGTTATAATACTTATGATCCTATGGTTTTCTTGACTGTTTTAATTTCTCTTTATTGCATAAATGCATTATGTGACTCTTTGTATTGCTGGGTTTATAATATTTTCTTTTGAACAATAGAATTTTATCATCATCATACTTCCTTTTCAGCAATAAAGTTTTATCATCCTTCCATCTATGAATATGCAGAAACTTAGGAAGCTTCCCTCATTCTTTCAAATTATGGAAAGTTATAATCCCTGACATAATAAGATTAATTTATTCTATATTATAAGGCTAGCGAAGTAGGTATTAAGTTACATCAGGATTCATGCCATACAAACACAACATCTGTTCAAAGTAATTGTTTAAATACAGTTTAGCAACAACATATTTGCATGTATAATAATATGTTACTTTCATTATTTTAGTTCCAATAACACATGTGTTACAGAGATGTTTCTGCACTCTAAATGTAATAACGGTTAATCCAAAGCAATAGAGCAGTATGAAATTTTTGATCGGTTGGTATTTATGATTTATCTATGTTGACTTCATATCGCTAATGTGTCATTATTCTTCCATACCTTCAATTAAAACCTTCACGATGTAAAATACTGAAAAGAATCTGTGCTGTTGCAAATTTAGGTTGGCTCACTGCAAAATTTTGTGAAAGCATCGTGCGATTGGCTGAAATCATGCCAACTGCTTTCCATAGTCAAACGCCCAACTTACAGAACTCAACTAATTATTAAAAATATATCTTCCAGTTCATGAATCGTGAAGGTATATTACTATATTGTAAACAAAGTGTCATCTGAAGATAACAAAGTTGTGACCTTTTATTCGAGGAACAACATAGAAAACTTGACCACCACGCTTCAGCTCCAATTTGATAGCTGATAGAGCCCTTTCTCTACTAAATGCTGACACATAGGTCTTTACAGCAACTCTTTCTGGAGGTGGTGTAGACATTAAACTGAAAGAAATATATACTTTGTTAGAGAAAACAGAAAAGGAAGTCAAAGTTGAATCTAACCAGAGGTCAAGTTATGAAGAATAAAAATCGAAATCATCAGGCATATGATATACTCATATCACATTGGTGTTGACAAATTGTGTTGGCAATCTATAATTATCCATTCATCCATTGACTGTAACATGCTCTCTAGAGATCGTTGCACCATCACAACGAATTTGTTTGGAAAACTAAGGTAGCAGGGCCATCTATGATCCCTCTTTTTAGCAAACATTAAAAGAATCAATAGCACCGCAAAAAAAATTTGTTCTATCTTCTATTACAGTAACTCCACACACACACACACAATACCCTTATGAGAAATAGCAGCAGATATTTACAAGGAAATAACAGTAAATCTGTCAGAAAATAATCTCCAAGAACCTGAATTTCTGATTGATTACTAACCATAACCATCGTTTAGGTCTCTAGGGATTCTCTCAAAAAAGAGTGGTAACCATTGTGCCATGTTACAAACCATCACTGTTTAAGAAAGAGCACCATCTCCCTCCCAACTGAAAAGAAAAGGTAAAATAAGGTAAGCACTGCAATAAAATCTTACCTTGCATCACGAAAACCAGTTAAAGCAAGATACAGAGTTCGTGGAATGGGTGTTGCAGAGAGGGTGAGAACATCAATAGAAGCCTTGTATGATGCAATCTTCTCCTTCTGTTGGACACCAAACTTCTGTTAAGAAGAAAGATAAGAGTTTGTGAAGATATGCAAGAAAAAAATTGATCGCAGACAAGCAGAGTTTGATTGCAAGTATTTACTCATACTTTTTTGCAAGATATCTATCACAGCATTCACCTATGGTGCATTAAATTTAATGTTTTGAAGAACCACACTTTTAGCATTTGGGGAAAACTAAAAAGTAACTTAAGTTTTCTAGATTAAAAGAAAATTAAGTTAGCTTTAAAATAATCTTTTATTTATTTATTTTAATAAATTTCCAACAATGGATTTCTCCCTTGCTATATACACTAAAAAACAAGATAATAAAATTAATTTTTGTGTATACTCGTACAGTTATATTTTACCCAAATGTTAACCATCAAACTATTGCAAATCAGAACAGCAATGACACAAAAATGGCATCAAATGAAGACAGGACAAGGATGTGCTATCAATGTAAAAGAGAGATTAGGATTTATAAAGAGTACTTGTTCTTCATCCACCACTAGGAGACCAAGATTGTTGTAGGCCATCCGTTCTGTAAGAAGAGCATGAGTTCCAACAATGATTTGCAAATGCCCATTCTTAATCTTTGTTATTAGCTCATCTTTTTCTTCTTTGCTCTGTAAGGAGGAAATATACCAGGTCATGCAAATGGTAGAGTTGATCCCTTAAGCAAACAAATGTACTTAACATGTAGTAACTCTCATTACCAAAATTACTGATCATGATTAGAATTCCCTATGGTTGTTGGAAGAAAAGAATGAGAAAAGGTAAATTCATAAAATAAATTTGTCCAATAAAATTAAGAACATTCAGTGAAATATGAAAAGGAGGAGACAAGATAGTGCTGCCACAAATTGCAGAACATAGTATTATAGCTACCACAAAAGCCCCATATATATGAATCTTTTATTCGCTATAACAAAATTAGAGTATTATTAAGAATGAAGTGATTAGGGTGGAACATTTTCTAGGGTCAAGATGAAAAACTTAATGGTTAAATAATTACTAGAAATAAAAAAGATTATTTGGAAATAAAGAAAGATAATGTTATGCAGTGTGTTGTATTATGGGTTAAACCTGATTTCTATCGTGGCATACCTGAGCACCACTAAATATGGCAACCTTTATATGAGGATAGTTGGAGAAACGCTCAGACATTACATCATAGTGTTGATTGGCTAGTATAACAGTTGGTGCGAGAACCATTGCTTGATATCCTGCAGATACAACAATGAATATAGCACGCATTGCAACTTCCGTTTTACCAAACCCAACATCTCCACAGATCAATCTGTCCATCGGTGTTTCCCTTTCAGTCAGATCCTTCTCAACATCTATAAAAGCCTGTCATCAGAAGGAACACCATTTAAAGCAGCTCTTTGAAGTTTATTAAGAATGTTTTGACTCTTAAGCAAACAAGTGTTCCAAACTATCATGCAAAGCTAAATATGGTCCACAGAAGAGTAGAGATACATATATACATGCTGAAGTTCAGACACAGGAGTAATAGTCTGGGTGCAACAGTTTGTCAATAGTATTAGCCCATGAAAGAATAACAATATTTCTTTTGAAAAGGAACACCAACTGCATTACAGAAAATTAAAAGGAAGAACAACAACATTTAATTCAGAGCAGACCTGGTTTTGGTCTGGGGTAGGCTCATAAGGAAATTCAGCAGCAAACTGATCCATTGCTGCAGGCTTTCGGTATGGAGGCCTTCTCTGCCTCATCCTTTGTAAATATAATTCCATCAAGTTGACAACCATCTTCTGAACAGCAAGCTTTCCTTTCAACCTCCTCTTCTCCCATGTAGAAGGATCATTCAGCTTGCTCAGATTACGTGGCCTCTTCTTCTCGTGAGGCCTGCATAAAACATCAATCTGGATAAATGGTCAACGTGAACTTTTAATTCCTTCAAAACTCAAGAGACCGGCCCACAACATAACATTTTGTCAAATTGCAAGCACAGATACCAGCTGTAGAAGAGGTGCAGCTATAGTGCTTGCGTAAGAAAAAATTTAGCGTGCTCAATGGGGTTGGCTGGTGCTGAAAAGATGCAAATTCATGCAGCCACTCAGATCAGGAATAAAATTCTTAGAATGGGCATCAGATTAGAAAATTGGCAAAAATACCATGCATCTCACGTAAACTTGTCAATTCCAAGTCTGCAACCAATCTCAATCGCATGAGTAACCATCACCACCACCTCCAATGTGGCAATGCCATAATTTTGCTTACTTAACTAGCATTTGCTTACTTAAAGAGCAACGGCTGCCCCCACAATTCAAGCCTACGTTCTAATTAGACGAATTGCAACACATAGCTATGGACCAAAAGGAAGGATGAATAGACAAAGAGGTGGGCGGATTAATCGCGGAGCCATACAGGTTGTATCGGTAGAGCATGCGCGCGGCCTGGTCGACGGCGAGCTTGGCCATGGCGTCGGCGTACTGAATGAAGACGTAATCCACGCCGTCCTCGCTGCTGATGCATACGAACTTGCCGACGCCGACCTTCTTGTGCACGACATACTCCCCCGGCTCCAGCTCCCGTGGGTCCACCCGGTGCCCCAGCGAGCTCCCGGCCGCCATCCCCTTCCTCCTTCCGCCGCCCTCCTCCTTCTCCTCCTCCTCTCCGTCGCCGCCGCCACCTACATCGCTCTCCTCTACTGGGTCGGCGGCGTCCCGGCGCAGCTGTCGGAGGCCGAGGCGCTGCTGCTCGCGGATCATGTGGAGGTAGGCCTCCGCCTGGGCGGGGTCCACGGGGGAGGAGGCGGACGCGGTGGAGGTAGCGGCGTCTCGGCGGCGGACGAGCGCGCGAAGGCGGTGGTTGAGCTGGGAGATGTCGTCGGGGGCCACGGCGGCCGTTGCCGTGGCGGTTGCGGACGCGAGGCGGAGGCGGCGAAATGGGAGGCGGAGGCGGAGGGGCGGAGTTAGGCTTGGTGGCCGGTGGAGGAGGAAGAGGTGGTGGGGATTAGGTGGCGGAGCGCGAGGGATGGGGCTGGCCATGGATGTGGCGTGGAGGTGGTGGGAGTTACGGGGTGGAGGGCATGGGTTTAAGGCGAGTGGATAGTGGAGGGAGGAGACGGGGGAGGAGTGACGAGAGCGAGGAGAAGGATAATTTTCTGTAGTTTTGCGTGGACCTGGTGCACGGGCTCGAGATTTTGGTTCGGTGATCCACTGGCCAAGGTGGTGTTCCAACACCGGCTAATCAATATCGTTCATGCGGGGGTTGCTAGAGTATCCCTCGTATTCTTCGTCCTCCCTGCCCGTTTTGTTATAAACGTGAGCCTCTGTTTACCGCCTCCTCTCTTCCCTCCTCCACCGGCCAAAGAGGACAAGGAGAAAGACTTAGAGCACCCACACCAGCCTTCTCCATATTTGGTTCTCTATATCTAGATATAGAGAGCTTCTCCAAAAGATTCATTCCCTATTTCTCTTTTCACTCCATCAGCTTCTCCAAAACTCATTCCTTATATCTCACCATCCTATATTTTATTGATATACTATAACTACCACTTCATCCTCAGCGGCTATTTATTCGTGATGGATAAATTTCAAACGGCGCTATATTAAAACTTTAAAATTTTCAAACGACGAAATTTGAACGGTACAATTTTGAACGGACAAATTTGAACGGCAAAATTCAAACGGACAGATTCGCAACAGGTATATTCACAACGGCTATATTCCCAATGGCTATATTCCCAACGGCTATATTTTGATGCCTATATATGTACAACCATCTGCTCAACCAGCATTCACATCCATACCACAACCATTTTCTCTTCTCACATTCTCAACCAGCACAACAAGCATTAGCACTTCTTACCCTCTCATCGTCCACCATGCCTCATCGAAGCTTTTACATGGAAACTCTGTCAGATTCATCGTCGTCCGATGATGACGACCAACTTATCTTTCAGACCATCCAAGCAGCCCACCAACAATTCCTACGTACGCAAGTTCAAAGTCCTCCTAGGTCCGTGGTTGGGCGTCAAGTTGTTCACCGCGATAGAGTTGCCGACCATGCAAGACTTTACGACGACTACTTCTCAGATCACCCTATCTATGGCCCAAGATTCTTTCGACGCAGGTTCGTCACCGATTTCTATGTTGATTAATCGTATTTTTTTCGAATGTCAAGTGTACCGACAATTTGCCATACCTACGCAGGTTTAGAATGACTCGCCCTTTATTTCTTCGCATTTTGAACGCGGTAGAAGAGCATGATGCATATTTTGTTCAAAGCAGAAATAGTGCAGGTGCTTTAGGATTATCTTCTTTTCAGAAGATAACCACAGCACTTAGAATGCTTGCCTATGGAGTTGTAACTAATGCTACAGACGATTATGTCCGTATCGGAGAAAGCACTGCTATTAAGAGCATCAAAAGGTTTGTGAAAGCTATTATTCAAGTATTCGGTGATGAGTACTTGAGATCTCCGAATGAGATAGATACTGCTAAATTACTTGAGATTGGAGAGGCAAGAGGTTTTCCAGGTATGCTAGGTAGCATAGACTGCATGCACTGGAAGTGGAAGAATTGCCCTTCGGCATGGCAAGGCATGTATAGCGGACATGTGCACGAGCCCACTATCATTCTTGAAGCTGTGGCTGCGCAAAACCTCTGGATTTGGCATGCATTCTTTGGTTTACCGGGGTCACACAATGATATTAATGTGCTCCAGCGGTCTCCTATCTTCGCAAAGTTAGCTGAAGGGCAATCTCCGCATGTTAACTACAATGTGAATGGGCACAACTACACAATGGGATATTACCTTGCAGATGAGATTTATCCACCATGGGCGACATTTGTGAAGACAATCTCATGCCTCCAAGGTAATAAGAAAAGAAACTTCGCACAAGCTCAAGAGTCTGCAAGAAAGGATGTCAAACAAGTATTTGGAGTTCTTCAAGCTCGTTTTGCCATTGTTAGAGGACCTGCTCGCTTCTGGGACCAAGATACACTGCAAGACATCATGATCGCCTGTGTTATCATGCATAACATGATAATAGAAGACGAGGGGAATGAAGCCGCACAAGACTGCAATTTTGATGGAGCCGGCGAGACCGTGACGGTGTCTCACGAAGAGACCCCTGAACTCTTACAGTTCATTCAAAACTATCAATCCATTCGAAATAGGCATGCCCACTCTCAGTTGCAATCCGATTTAGTCCAGCATCTGTGGCAACGATTCGGAGGAGACTAGTTTGGTGTACCCCTATATTAAATGTATCCCTATTATCATGTATCCCTACCATCATGTATCCCTATATTAAATGTATGCCTATTATCATGTATCCCTACCATCATGTATCCCTATATTAAATGTATCCCTACCATCATGTATCTCTTTTATCATGTATCCCTACCATCATGTATCCCTATTATCAGTGTACCATAACTATCATGTATTTCTCTTTTCAATGTATCTGTACTGATCGAAGCTATTTCACACCACACATAATAGTGCAAACCATAATAGTTCAAACCAGACATAACATTTCAAACAACTAAATAGTTCAAACGATAATAGTGCAAACCATAATAGTTCATTACCCTTAGCATAATAGTTCAAACAACACATAAACATTTCAAACAACTAAATAGTTCAAACGATAATAGTTCAAACGATAATAGTTCAGACAACACATAACATTTCAAAATAGAATTGAGTCTCTACTACTCAACCTGACCCCTGCATCTTCTTGCAATGATATCATCCTGAAGAGACAAGTAGTACTGCCTGAGAGAACCTGTCATCATGGTGGTATCAATGTTCATAATCTTCTCCTCTTCAACCATCCTCCTCAACTGTAACTCCTCCTTCTTCAGTTGTAGCCTCTCCTGCTCAAGTGCATATGCTCGTTCGTACCGCTCTTCCTTCTTCAAATCTCTGACCTGATCCACCTCACACTTCCTGGACCAAATGTTATCCAGCGCTTCCATGTATAGCTCTCCTGATCCCTCCGAACAGCTAGAAGCTTCACCTCGCCTCATCCTAGATTTTGCCGCTTTCTTTCCAATAGGCCTCTTCAAAGAGACATCTTCTTGACTTGGAGCCTCTTCCTGACTATCGCAAGGGCGTACAAAACTGTTGGTAGGGCTACTTGCTGCCGGAGTAGAGGACATGCTCACGTTTTGTTTCTTTTGGGAGAACTTGTCTGTCCACTTTGGGTGGTGCTGCAGCAAATTCCAGCAGTAGAGGAATTGAAAAGATTTGCGCTCTTCCTCCTTGTATAGTGCACAAGCATGAACAATCTGTAGTATTCAGTATTTCCAATTCAAAACTCATTTCACAAGAACATACTCAAAGGTAAGTACAAATTGAAGAATGTACCTTATCTTTCTCCGTGATCCCACTTTGCTTCCTTCTCTCAATGCGATTATGACACACACAAAACTTGTTGACATGCTCCTGAATGGAGGACCAGCGGTGCAAGAGTGAATTCTGAGAATGGTCTGACTCGAAGTGTTTGTTGTCATGGAAGTACGAATGAATTCTTTTCCAATATGTTGAATGACTTTGTTCATTACCCTTAGCTGCATCCATGCTCACATTAAGCCAAGCTGAAACCAACACGTTGTCTTCCCTCTCAGTAAAGTTTTTAGACCTCTTGCTATTTGACTTATTGGACGGAATGACCTCCTAAATTGGGCAATCTTGTTCCTCATTTTGGTTACTCTCTAGGTTGTCTTGCCAATTGCCCACCTCGGTCTCCCCACTAAGCAAGTTTACGTAATAAGATTCCATAACATCTATTCTGTGAACAAGACTATAAGAAAGTTAAAACAGTAAATGCGTAGAACAATTTAAGGAAACCAAGAACATAAGTATATTACATTAAATTCCATACATTACGGTGTTCTTTACATTCAACACATACATATATGAAATAAGAACATAAATATTACTTAGCCAAAGTAGTTATCCTAACTACTAGTCGGAATACAAGCTCTCCTCCTCACGATACTCGTAGTCCAGGAGTCTACCACTGTGATCTGACTCGTAGTCAATTGCTCGAAGATCCTCCAGGTCTACGCACTTCTCGTTCTCCTCGTCCAGACGATCTAGCTTTGCAAGCTTTTGTTCTTCGAGGTAGATGTTTGATTCTATCGAAACCTGGTTAAGGTCAATAGCAAGATTCTCGATCTGAAGGAGTACCGTATTAACTTCACCACAATAGGCACAAGAATCTGGAAGGAGGTTATCATCCACTATCTTCTTAATGTCACACGCTATACTCTCTAATTGTTTCACTGTCCAAGACCATCCAGCTAGATCTCTATTAGGATCGTTCTCCATGCTGCTACGAAATAAAATCCCACAATTAATGCTATTAGGAGAATGCACATGATAGTGCTCATATTCTGTAGCTGATAACACATGAGCATAAAACAATTAATGATTCGGCACATTGCTATTAGTTTGTACACAAACAGCATTGTTCTAATAACCATGCAGTTCATTCATTGTATCCCTAGTTCAAAGTATAACTCTGGAACACATGAAACTCAGGAATAAAGAAATAGTTTAAATCATGCACTAACAATGTTCCAGTGTGTATTACAAGACTGCTTGGTCTAATATACATGAAGTGCTTGGTAACTAGAGTATTCAGTTTTGTACACCAATCAATTTCACTCAAAAGTTTAAGATGTGCAAAGACATTAGCACTTCAGTACTCCAGATTGACCATACGCAAAGGCATTAGCAAATTTCATTCGACAAGAACATGTGCATCCAAATCATATATCTGCAGGCGAATTTGGTTTCAAAACGATATACGGACGGCTGCTAATATATCCAAGCAAGAACTCTATAAGCAGGGCTTCGAAGATAGCAATGAACTCTGGAACATTGCTAGCTGTTCATGGCTATCTTCCGAAGATTGTTCAGTCTTTGCATTAATTAAATCACGCATATGCAATATAATTGATCACGCATATGCTATCTTCCAAGATTGTTCGGGCACTAGCGCTTCAATGGATCTGTTCAGACCATCACAAATCGATTCTCATCACGAGCACAAACTTCTCTAGCACAACCATGTCATCTCTGCACCGGTGATAAGGGATGAGGCGGCGGGGAAGTACCTTGGAGCGACGCGAGCAGCTACGGGCCGTGGAGGAGTCAGCCGTAAGGAAGAGCGTCACCGGGGATGCTGACCACCACTAGCACGTGCCCATCGGAGGAGGCGACTCGGACCAGTAGCACCACCTGCACTATCCGTCGAAGGAGAGGACCTGGACCAGCAGCAAGCCGTCAGAGGTGGGGACCTGGACCAGCAGCAGCAGCAGATCTACCTGCCGGAGAAGAACACCACCATCAGCTTAACCCGGACCAGCAGCTGGCCGTCGGAGGAGGGGACCTGGACCAGCAGCACCAGCAGATCGAAGATTGGGAGAAGATGCCGGACTTGATTCGGACCGACGCGACGAGGCAGGACCACGGCGATTTCGATGGAGGCGGAGGCGACAGCCGGGGGATTCCGACGGAACCCACTCGGGACGAGGTGGATCCCGACAGCGTGGAAGCACCCGTGCCATCGGTCGGGCTAGTGGGGACGACGGGGATGCACGCGGATGGAACCCTCGACCGCGAGTCCGTCGCCGGTGACGGGAACCGCCTAGATCTACGCCGAAGGGAGCATGCCGAAGACTTGGTGGCGGGCCGAGCTTCGGAGGGAGGATAGTCGCCTGTGGGGGTGGGCTGCGGAGTGGACTAGCGCGGACGGCCGGCGAGGAATATGGCGGGGACGGAGGCGCGGACTTCTCCCGACCGGCAGTTGCCCAGATGCAGAACGACGGACGATTGCTACAAATGGGGAACGCCGGAGACCAGATGCAGAAGCAACAGTGATGCAGAACGGGTTGCAGAAACTGCTGCACTGCGTTTTTTTCAACTTTAGCTATATTTTAGCTATAGGGAACGGTTTGCAGATGCTTGTGTGGGTGCTCTTATCCCCTGTCCACCTTGTGTCATCGAGTTGTTGCTTTCGAGACTTCATTCGGTTCACCACTTGGTGAGAGCACCCGACAGAGAGAACTCCAACCATATCAACGCTTCACCACTGCTATGAGGCTGCCCAGCGTCGTCATTGCCTTACTGCATGTTGACGTGAGCCTTAATAACAAACTTCACCTAGAATAGAGGATTTCCATCATCTTTTCCCTCGCTGTGGTCCTTTTCATTGGGGCACGGGCAGCCAGAGCTCGTGAAGAGTTAGAGGCTTTAGGTCTGGGCTCTTCCTATGGCTTGTAAGACATTGTCTTATGACGCTTTTTATGTTGAATTTGTATCGAATATGTATATGAGTAAATTATAAGTCAGATTTAGAGAAGATGTAGTATTGTAATAAGGTACTACAATGTGTATGGGTAGGTAGAGATATATTTTGAGTTGGACTATTGTATTCTAAGCCTCCTATATAAAGATGAGGGTACCGCACATTGTAACGAAGCTTATCTGTGTGTAGCGGATGGTCAGTCTAAAGGTGGTTCTAAGGGTTGGTCCAACCGAACGGAGTGCACAGAACGGTGGATACCTCAGAATCGCCGTCCGGCAGTGATGTCCATATGATTAATATATGCGGAGCAGAGCGCTTGGAGAAGGGCTTTCGAAGATGTAGGTTTCGGTTGAACCTCATCAACAAATATGGGTGTCGTCTTTTTTCTTACTACAAACTCGGTAGATCATACGATACGCGGCTTTGATATTGCGATAAGTGGAACCAAGCAGCCAGGGTATTAATCATGGAAGTTAGTCGTAGTAAACGCATAGAGTCTAGTATCACAACACTCTTTTTCAAGCCCTCCCTCGCTTTCTAATTCCCAAACAAATCTCTCTAATTTTTTATTATATTCATATCTGTTGAAGCCTCCTTCAACATTTTTGATGATGATAATAGCCGGGAGGATCCCAAAACTTTAAGCCTGCAAGCACTACACTGCGAAAAGATCAGCGGCGACATAAAAATGAAATGGACAAAGAGGGGAAAAGCCCTCCAACACATCTTAATAGAGGAGGCGAGGCACCAAAAATTGCACATTTTAATAAAGAAGAAGGTGAGGCACCAAGCGGGCGAGGTTGCACACCTGGCGAACCTACCATCCGAATGCTGCTCAGTTCTCAAACATTGGCGACATAGACGAGGTATGAACCGGGTCGAGCCTACGAGAAATATCGATTTTATTAACCTTAGCAAAGCATGAGCAGACGGATATTTAGATAGTAGTATTATAGTCTGCCGACTCGTTATACACTCTTTAAAATTTAGGGCCTTTTTTAATGAAAGGAATTTCATAAAAAGTTTAGGATTTTATTTTTTAGAAATTTTTCTGTGGAGCTTGTTTGATTCGTAAGATTGAAAACTATATGAATGTTTTGTAGTTGTAAAAGAAATTTCTTTTATAGAGCTTGATTGATTGGTGAGATAAAAAAACTACAAAAAAATTCATAATTTTAAACAAATTTTATCAATTTGTTTTTTATTTCTGTGACCGCTGTACCATAGATCAAATAAGACCCCTCAAAAGAATCCTGGTTCCTGCCAATCAAAATGCCTTTAACCGAAAGCGTGACCTGTGTGTCAGCCTCCGACAAAATTTCCATCGAACCAAGTCAACCTCCACGGAGCATTGGAGCACCACTTGAGCAGACTTGGTGAACGCAGTTCACTCGATCCATGTTACGTTTACGCCCTCGTTGGCGTCGCGTTGTTTCGAGATGGAGAAAGAAACGCGTGGCAGCTCTCCTGATGCAGACACGTAGGCGGTAGGCGCGTCAACATCAACGAAACACAGGGACTCTCAGCGTCATCACTTGGAACGTAGACATTTTATTATCCCACATATAATTGGTTAAGATAAATTTTTAATTAATAATTACTTTACAAGTATATGATTTATATGATATAAAACTAATATTATTATATTTGTATTTAAAAGTGTTTATTTATGATTGTGATTTTGTATCACATAAACCACATAATAATAGAGTAATTGATATTCAAAACCTTGTCTTAACCAATCAAAATACGTCTTGTATCATGGGACGGATATATCCCTTCAAATAGTATGGCGCGTAAAAATTGCACCCTCCACGACCCTTGTTTCGGTTGACCAATCCGCGATCACTCTCCTTCTTTTAGGCATGCAATTCGCGCTCTCCTTTTTTTTGGACGTGTGGTTGCAACGTGGGTTGCCATCCTGTGGGGTAGGTGGAGGTCTTAACTTCATTCGGTATTGTGCAGGTTTTGAAGTCCACTGATGTTGCGCGCACTTGTGTAGGGTTAGTTCAGCGGATGACAATAACGATTTGGGGACCCCAGTGTGCGGTTCGTCAGGCAATGGAGGCCTTAGTTTCCTTCGGTGTTGTATAGGCTTCGGAGTCCATCGATGCTACGCCTGCTCGTGTGTAGGGCTAGTCCGTCGGGCAGCGCCGGCTATTTGGGGACGCCAATGTGGTGGTTCATCATGTGGCGGCGGCTTGGGTTCCGAGACGTGCAGTCTTGGGAGTCCTTTATTGCTATGCAAGGTTGGGTGTAGGCCTATTTCAGCTGCTAGGCCTATTTACACTATTGTTGTCTTAGTTTATGAAAATTCGATGAACTACCTGTATCTCCCTTGCTTTTACATGCATGGTTTCATTCATTATATGTCTAGGGATTTCAACTGAGGTGGTTTATCAACTTCTCGATGTGCGATCCACTTTTACTTCCTTTTGAGTCACTTAGATATGGAGACTTAAACTATCTTGTGAAATCTTTGACTGAAAATAAAACTATCCTTACTGCAAAACAATTGAACGAAGCAATCAGATCTCTTGAGAGCTGAGCTGCTAGCTGGTGGCATGAAATTGACAAAATTGTTTGGATGATGGAAATATACATATAGGCCTTGAGTGGTGAATGCATTTCATGGAAACATTACATAGAAGTCTTGTGTTGTTAAGACTTTACAAATGCCATGTTCCTGACCAAATGTAGTATACATGCCTATGATGCAGCAATCTATTGTGGAATTAATGTCTACATGTCCATCATAAGAAATGATATCATTGGTGTATGAAATTAAGGGATTTGCTTGTCTACTAGAAAATTATTTTATTCGCAATATTCTTAGCACTTTGATTTGAGACATTGTAATATGACTTGTATAAACTTCGCTAGAATTACTAGCATAGCGAAGCGCGCTAACCATGCTAGTTTAGATGGAGGGGAAAAATATTGATATGCCTTTTTCTACAATGTTTTTTTAATAAACCCCACGTGCGCACCGTCATGATATGCATGTCACCGACTCATACCTAAGCATGAACACTAAAATTTTTGACATTAGGCTTTAGGTTTTCATGTTAATTTTTTGGCTTGACATTTGACTATATGAGTCCTGAGATTGATTGAATAGTTGTTAGGTTAGTGAAGGATCAAGGATGTTGTCTACAGGCGGCTGGTGAATAGGCTAATCTCAAAAATTAATCCTAATTATGCAATATCAACCTTAGTATGCCAGTGAGGATATAAAAGCAATCTACGATAATTTCAACAAGAGGTAAAACTTGTGATGAAAGGTAAAGAAGATTGCAAATACGGTGGCATGGGATTTGCTGTCAAAGTTTGGAGGAAGCTTGATCCAACAATCAAATCTGGCACTGGATCGTGCTCTTTCCTTAAGAGGCTTGCCCCTTGCGAAGCCTTCCTCTCTTCTTGGTAGTTCTTTACCTCGTGGTAGGTGAACTCCAACCTTTACAGACGCTTAGGGCGATTCACATCTCCTGAATGCTCTTCAAGGACTCCTAACCGTCTAGAAGGTGCTAACCTCCAACAATAACAAGATTAACCAGAGTTTGGAGAGAACCCTCTTGCTAAATAATCAAATAGATCACACCCTTCCTTCTCTTTTCTTCCTTCTCAAAGGATCACTCAAAGATGTGAGGAGGAGAAGAACTCAACTAGTTGGAACAGAGGAATGACCAAGCAAGAGATATCCCTGGCTGGACTAGGTGAGAGTATATATAGACAGCTCACAAAGTCTAGCCATTATGTCACTTTTGCCACTATCCAAAGGCTCCAGACAGACTCTACTCGGAGGGTCTAAGATTTAGAATAACGGCTAATTTGTGCTGCTCGGAGATTGAACTCACACCACTCGGAGGGTTCAAACGATTCAAAACATAGAAAACTTTCACAGACCCGGAGGGTCCAAACAGAGAACAACAGAAAACTTGGTTTGGATGCTCTGGATCACTTCCACCTGGAAGATCTAGAGGCTCAACACTTAACAAAAAACAGAACCACCTAGCTCCTTTGGAGGCTCTGAACGAAACTCACTTGGAGTGTCCGAGCACATTTAGCGCAGAGGAACACAAGTTAGGGTTTTCTCTCAACGGATCCGAATGGAAACCACTCAGAAGGTTTGGACTAAAAAAAGCTCTATGGATAGAGACACTTTGAACTCTCAGATGTCCAGATGAAAACAACTCAGAGGGTTAGGAGCAATAAAATGCTATCTAGACAGAGACATTTTGAACTTCCACATGGTCTACATGAAATAAGCTCGGAGGGTCCGGACCAAGAACGCTCGGATAGTCCTGCAAATTTCTCACTTGGAGGCCCTGATCAAAGGATATGCTTCTGAACAAAAGCCAAGACAAAACTTGGAGGCTCCGAATGGAGACCTCTTAGTGGCTCCAGAGAAGAAAAATGATCTCTAGACACAGACATTTTTAACACTTAAGAGGGTTCGAATTACCACCGCTCGGAGGCTTTAGGTGGCAAGGAACGACTAGGGATTCTAGAAAATTTAGAATGTGATCTTATTGAGCATCTCTCAAGGCAATCCACTCTAACTGTAGACTAACTCACCTCTTAATAGTACAATTTGCCTATGAATCAATTTCATTCAATCAATCACCAAAAACTAAGAAAAGATCTTACTCTTCATAGCAAGCCATACTTCTTCTTCAACCTTTTTTAGCAGTCGTTAACGCCATTTTCATGGGACTAATCCAGATTAACACTTGATAACTCATTAGTTCCTTGATCATTTTATCACTAATCATCAAAACCCACTTAGGGGGCCTATATGCACTTTTAGTTAGAGACACGGATATTCTCGTATCCTGGCATTAGGCATGAGTAAGTCGTCTGATTTAGACATCTGAGCGTGTTTGGTTAATGAGATGATATCCTAGAGACAATCATAGAGATAATTGTATTTCCTTATGTTCATGATTTATCAGTATGTTGTTCTTGAATAACATCATTAATATGGATTAACAAGTATGTGACTTGTTCGTGAAACTCCATATCATTAATATTTATTTATTCTAAAAGGATCCTTGGTCAACAAGCGTATGAGGATACATATATCTAGACTAGCATATGTATTGGTTGATGATAATATTTCAAGGGTCATACATATGGAGATACCAAACTAATAATATGGACATATGTTAGAGAACATGGGTTAGGTCGACTCACCATGAAACACTGTGGGAACGTTGCTTTCTTCATGTCATCAATTGGTCTCACATACAATGTGTATGTTATATCCTCAGACTAGAGATTGTTGTATATTCTTGAGATGTGGAATAACTTATTTAGGGGTTGCCAAACACTATTCAGTAACTAGGTAGTTATAAAGGTGGCTTTCAGGTTTGTCACGAAACATGCTAGTGATGATGATCAATCAAGATGAGATTTGCCCCTCCACACAACGAGAGAGATATCTCTAGGTCTCTCAAGTGATCAGATCTAGAAATGGATGGCCATGCTACGGTTAAAGATTTAACCATGTTCGAGGACTTCGAGTCATGGGATCGAGAAAGAGTGGTCAAGCTATCCAAACAAGGATGACATTTACTCGCATTGGATTTAATCGATATCGTGAGACAAAAAAGAATGCTACTCAACATTGTAAAGGTTCGTCTAATATAATATTTACGTATATTTGGGGTCTGCATGTTCTGCTAGGGACTGCTACCGATTATTGGTCATATAGGAGTATTTGAACCATGTCAATATATATGAACCTATACCCGCACACTTAAAGGCCGAAATCGGAAATGGATTTGATCCGAGGGATAATTGGGGGAGAAGCGGCGCCATGGACTAAGGGGGTGTGGATGGGCTAGCCCATTAGGGGGTTTCCACATGGTTTAGTCCCACATTGTTTATGGAAAGAGGAGGGGTCCCTAGTTACCCCTATATAAAGGAGGGGGTGCCTACGAGGAGACACTCCTCAACCTCAAGCCGCCCCACCTCCTAGGGTTTCCGCCACTCTAGGGTTCCCTAGGCAGCTTTGTTACTCGTCTCACTTTTTGGTTTTTGTGGAGTTCTTCGTGAGCTCTACCTCCTCATCTGTAGATTGGATTTACAGATTGGTTTTTTCTTCCTCTGCTGAATTGGTGAGAAGCTAGCACTTCCCTCTCGACGGTTCATGTCCCATACATGTGGATACCTCAGAGGCGCCATTGCTTTGGTGCTAGGACGATTCGCTCGAACTGTGAGGAGGACAAGGTAGTACGACTACTCTACACTAGCATGTGACATTGACTCTACCTCCGCTACGTTCTATATGTCTAGTGGTAATCTTGTGATATATATATGGTTATGTATTAGAAAATTTTAAATTATGCTATCGTAGCCTACCTGTGACCCAACAATATATGGGTCTCCCTATATGGTTGATAGCCAAATTGTGAGGAACAAGTCCTCAAAATCATCATTATCCTTCTCATCGAAAAATCGAAAACCTCGGTTCATATTACTTACAATGTTAGAGATATGGTAAAATCCTTGATCGTAAGCCGTAGCGCCAGAAATTGAGCAACATGATCCCAAGGCTATACCGTCAAGCATCTTTTGTTGATGCGACCATCCTGACCACATTTATAACAATGTAACACAATAGAACAATCAACAACCTTATGCCCTTTCAACCCACTTCTGTAGCATTCCCGGCTGATGGAATCCTTAGGCTCAGAAACCTCATGCTTGCTACCAGCTAGACACAAATCTGTACCCCCGCCCCTAGGACACCCATCTTACCATGGATCTGTAGGTTGGTGGCATCTATCATGAACTACCAAAGAGTTGTTAGCAACCTGGATTAAGTGGTCCATGGACGGCAGGTGGAGGTGGCAGCGCCCGTGCCACAGGAGCCCGTGGCAGATCCTCCCGCCTCTTTGAGTCCTGGCATCGCTCCTCCTAGTGGTGCTCCTCTTGCACTCCGATTCCTGCAGACAATGCTCATGACGGTTCTGTCCTTGCTGTTGGTCATCGCGGTGGTCCTGTCACACCCCGATTTTCCAAAACCCGAAAATTAGGGCTAACAAAAACTTTTTCGTTAATGATGTCAGCTGACAAACGCGCTTAATTAAAACTTTGGTTCAAATCATAATGAAGCTAAATACCGAGCACGAAAACCTTGTTTTTATCTCTACCGATCTCCGTCTTATCGAAACCCTAATTTCCCGGAACTTCATCCAATAACGCAAACGATTCCGTTCAACTCCCAATTCCATATGTGGGTGCTTACCCTTGCATTCCCGCCATAACTGCGTCAACGGTACCTCGTCACCAACACGTCCCAAGCCGAGATAAATGTCCTACCTCGAGCCCCGTGTCCCTGCCTCATCTTGCCGCGCCCCGAAAAACCCTAATTCTAGCCCTAACTCTTTTACCCCCGATTAAATCCATTTCCTCCCCAAAACCCTAATCGCGAAGCCAGACGACCTTTGGCCTTCCTAAAAACTTCGGGAAAATTTGTGGGACAACATAAGAATATCCTCAACTCCAATGTGACATAAAATAATGATGTCCAATTCGAAAATGCCTGAAAAAGGAAATAATAAACCCTAGGGCGACAACGCGTATTGAACTACAATCCTATGCGTATACACGAGTGTATCAGAGGTATTTCTCCGAGACCTAACCACCATAACCTAGTAGAATTATTCCAACATCGTTGCCACCGCATGTACGCAAAAACTCCTAAGTGTAGGTGTGCACATACACTCCGAATGCTACTTCCAGTCTTCGAATGGAAGCGAGCTCCAAGACCCTATCTCGTCGTTTGATTCCACTACAATCCTATGTACGCATATATCCTTAAACTTTCTCAACGTATATGGGCACATACACATTGAAAACCCCAAAACATATTTGCATGCGGCCGCTGGATTTTCCACCACCTTTTCTCTCTCCCAGAATTTATACACATATATGCTATCTCTGCTGCAACCCTGTGTACCCAGGCCGCGCAACCTCAAAAACCAGAATTTGATGCCAACCCCACTGTATCCATGAACACCTCATCTCTCCCAGCCCAAGATCGGTGCCTAACTTTTCTATCTCTCCTGCTACCTGGTCAGCTCACCAATCAACTCAACATAAATGCCAACATGTCTCTGCGCATCTGCAAGCTAACACTAACACCAGCACTGCCATGCCACATCCCCTCAAGCAACAGCCCTCTTCTCTGTGCGATGGAACCGGTACAACACCAACACGACACACACTCCCGAGCTGTCTACTCTCCCTCCTCTTTATTTCAGGCGCTATTTTGCTACCAGTCTGAACAGCGGCAAATGCACAGCAGGTCCCTTCTTTTCTCATCACTGCTGAAAGTACACTGCCCTCACGCCCATAGTTCACCAAACTTCCCACGCCACTCAACCTCCCTGAGCTTTCGCTGTCGCCCCCTTGGAAGCTTGCTCCCCATTGACCTCCCCTCACATCTCCCATTCTATCTTATCACCCACCTTTTCTCCTGCAGCCAGGCACCGCCTGCCACCTCTCCTCCTTCTTCTTCCTTCCCCTACCCCCGCAGCTGGTGCCAGCTCTACTCCACCTCAGTGAACCCCGGAGCTCCTCCCCTGGTTAATTCCTCTCCCAGCCGAGCACTCTAGTTCCATATCAGCTATCTCCTTTTCTTTCTTTCCCCAATCTCCATCCCCAAGCAGCCGAACTGCTCACCCACTTCCACGAGCTTCAAGTTCTCTTCTCTGTTGCCCTTTAGCATCAGCACCGTCGCCCCTCGCCGCCGCTGGCTCCGTCGAGCTCAAGCGCGCCGCCACCCGGCTCGGCAACCGCCGCCTTCCGCCAGTCCCCAGGTCACCGGCGCTAGCACCCCGCGCCCCTGCGCCGCCCTCCCGACCGCACTCCTCCTCGCCGTGTGCCTTCCCCGCCGCTTGTGCTCTCTCCTCCGCCGCCGGCATTCTCCTCCCCACCGCGCCGCCTCCTGGAGCCCACCCTCCGACCGCCGGCCAGCCCCCTCAAGCGCCGCTGGAGCCGGGCCAAGATTTGGCCGACCCGCCTCGGCATTCACCCCCCCCTCTTCAGTAGGCCGCCCCGCCGGCCCTCCTGCGTCAGGCCGCTGCCATGTTCCGGTCCCGCCACCGGCCCAGTCCAGCACGCCGCCGCCTCCTGGTCCCCTCTCCCCAAGCGCGCCACCGCAACTCCCGGCCGACTCGTCGCCGGCAAGAGCTCCCGAACGTCTCCAAGCGCTGCTCCCCTCCAAGCTGAGCTCGGCCTGCTCGAGCTCCTCAGCGCCCTCCTCCCTCTGTTTTTCCTTCCCGTGGAACCGAGCAGCCAAGACACTCCTACATCCCCATCTCCTATTCTATTTTTTTTCTTGCCTCTCCTCATCTCCAGGTAAAACACCTATTTCTCCTACAAGATTCCAAGTCCAAAATACATTCACCAGCACTAGTCGGGTAGTTATTAAAAAGACTTAAATTCCAAAACAAAAATTCTTCTTAGAGATACATGCATACGCATATACCTTCCTCAATTAGCTCCCAAGATATATCGATTACTTTCTTAGTACTGTACAGCTTTAAAACTTAAAATGTTGAAGCAAGGAAAGAAACTAACACCTTATACGATCTCGTTGTATTTTAAACAATAATCGGTTTAACCCTAACTGCTTTCTAACAGCTAGGACCCATGGGTGACTGGGTGAAAGATTAGTTAATCTTGTTGCATTTTAACATGTAGTAAGTCATCAGAGTTGATTAGGGTGTATTCATGCACGGACTAGGTGACCCCGCACGTCAGCAAACATCTGAGCGTTAACTGGATAGAATTAGTGATTAGCTAGTTAGTTGAGTAATTAGCTAGTTAGTTAGTGCATTCGTTAGTTAATTAGTTAGTCAATTAGTTAGTTAGCTAATTAGCTGATTAGTGATTAGTTAATTAGTTAGTAGTTAACTAGTAGTTAGTTAGCTGATTAGTGATTAGTTAGTTAATTGGTTAATTAGCTAGGGCAATTAGTTAGTGATTAGTTAATTAGTTGATTAGTAGTTGGTTAGTTAGCTAGTTAGGTAATTAGTTAATTAATTAGTTAGTTAGTGAATTAGTTCACTAGTTAGCTATTTAGTTAGTTTAGCAATTAGCTGGCTGTAGTGATGAGACCTAGCTCAGAGTATTTCCTGTCTTCTCTTTAAAAACGCTGCAGATGCTATATACGTTCATCCAGTGTAGCTCCAAAATAAATCAACTTAACGCGTCTTTATTTTATATACGTATATAATAATTGCCTAGGGTAAATCTTGTTCTCGTAAACTAAGCTGAATAAGCCTAAGTCCTCTTAAGCCACCATTACTTCATGCTAGGAGACAAGTACTCAGGGTTCCACCGTTCGTCCAAAAATCAAAACCCTAGTTGTATCCTTTAGACCTTAGCTGCAAACAAACCAAGTTAACCGAAATCCTAAAAGTCGTTACACGTATACAATCCGGACAACATTGCGGCAAACGTAATCGTATGCTTTTCGAGAACCCTAAAACCCTAGCTCTTAACATTTATCGAGAAGCCCTAACGACAGGTGTATGCAAAAATCTTCCGAAAACCCTGGAACCCTAACGCGTCAAGAGTCTAAGGTTTATGCTTTTGTCAGGATAACCCAAAGCACCCGATTCAATTATTCTAAAAGCCCTGCCGCCACGGCAGCTATTTCTTCTATCGCGGCAAGCTACTGTCACAGCTCCTTTGCCCTGCCGTGGCAACCTCCTTCTCAACTGCGGCAGCCCTTTTTGTCCACCGCGGCAGCACCGCGACAAGTCATTCTCTGCCGCGACAAGCCAGTTTCCCGCCGCGGCAAAGCTATGCCCCTACCGCGGTAGCGCCGCGACAGCCTCTCTCCCGCCGCGGCAACTGCCGTTGTCACCTTCCTCCGCCATGGCAAGCCTCTACCGTCGCCGCATTGTTCCTACCGCAGCAAAACCTTGTCTTCGCTGCCTAACTCCTGCCGTGTTGAGCTATCGTCGCCTGCCACCTTGCTCCTACCGCGGCAGCGAGCCATCTCTGCACCCTGTTTATTCCCTATAGCTCTTTAGAACCAAATAGTTGTCAAGAGCGTTATGATTTCATGTGCTGAAGTTTCTGATTCAATGTTATTTGGTTCTTCCTTGCCTCGTTGATTTATTCGCCGTTCTTTTCGACGTGTAGATACAACGTTAGGAATTATCGCGCGAAGGAACTCGGACAACTGCCGGATCGAATTCAAGACCGAGCCCCGGACAACTCGCCAGGCAAGCATTCCCACTTTGATCATGTTGAATCCTATATGTGTGAAATCATAATTATATGTTTGTGAACTCTGCATGCTATGTGGTTATAAATGATATTTTATGTAGGAGTAGTTATTCCCATTAGTTGCACGATACTTAGGTCCGAGTATCCGACCCTTGTAACCCTAGGTATAATAGTTGGTTGTCCCGCGACCGACAAAAGTATTAAGGTTATAGGCTTTAGCCGCGCTTAGACCTGCTGTAGTTAAAAATAAGTTTTCCGCGATTCATAAAACCCCATTCGGGATATGGGAATAAAACCCTCGGATAACGTGTGTTATTCGGGGTGGTGTTTAAAAGAATGTTTGTCAAAACCTTGAATGAAAAATTGGAGATGATTTGGATTCGGGCGAGAATGCTAAGGGCAGCCTGGGGCTGTAGAGGAATTGGTAATGGCACGTTCGTCCGGGACGATCGTGGGTTGAGGAATGGAGTCTCGCTCGAATCAGTTAAGGACCGAGCCTAAGTGCCGCTAAACCGGTTCCTCACCGTACGTCCACATGTCCTTTATGGGAAGGACTTGGCTTAGTACCCCGGCAAGTATTAGGGTTTGGACCCGTGGGAAGTAGGGAGTTAGTGCTAGGTGTTTAAAAGTCCTAGAGATCCACTGCTGCGTAGCGTTTGGGTGTTGATCGACACAAAGGTGGAGAGTCCCAATTTGGTGTCCGGGACACGCAAACTTGGGTATTCACCTAGCGGGTCCAACTCTAGTATGGAATCGGGCGAAAGGTCTCGTTGTAATAACCCTGGTAGTATACTGGGCCCGGTATGCCCAGGGTGACCTACATCTTGTGGGTAAAGCCGTACAACCTCTGCAGAGTGTTAAAAACTATTCGAATAGCCGCGTCCTCGGTCATGGACATGAACTGGCAAGGCCACACACTGGTTAGACTAAGTTTTGGTTGTGAAAGCCGGGAAAGGGATTAAGGACGTGGGCATGATGTGTCCACAGAGGGCAATTTACGCTACACGATTGGTAGCAAGGAATTGCCGGAGGAGAAGGCTAGCCGTGCTATCCGGGATACCACGGACTGAGCCAGGGGCACTCGCTGAACTATCCGGGATAGTGTCAGTTGAGCGTTGAGCTGAGAAGCTAGTCCTACTGCCTGGGGTAGTAGGGACTGAGCTGTCTCAGTGGCTGAGATGATGAGGTAGCTGGGTCTACCTCGGGAGAAGCTTTTGTTGTTGTTCTGTTTTGCCAGGATTTACAAACTGCTTTGGAATCTACTATTCTTGTATTTAAACTGAGAACTTACATTTCCGCAAAATCAGCAACTTAGGTTAGAGCTATTCCTTGATTAAACCCCTGCATGAAATATTGTTGTATAATCACTCCTGTGGGAATAGCTTGCGAGTACATTCAATGTACTCACCTAGCTTGTTGATTTGGCCAGACGAAGGAGGCGTCAGTTCCGAAGAAGCAATTAAGATCGCGAAAGCTAGGGTGTAATCCCCAGTCAGTTGCCTGTCGGGTATGGCTTACTGATGGGCCGCAACTCCGCTGGATTTCCGCTGCAAGTTTATAGCCGTTGGGCTACAGGTATCAGATTATCGATCGTAACGGTCTATTTAATTATTTAAGCATGTATGACGATGATATACAGGTTAACTCGTGTGTATCGGCTACTGATCCAGGGACTGGTACAGTGATCACGAGGGAGTTCCCGGCCTTAAAACCGGGGGCGCCACAGGTCCCAACCTCACCCAACCTCCTCCAAACTGGTGGGCGAGGCAACTATCGGGACCCGAAATTGTACCTGGCTTAACGTACGATACGCCGTCAAAGACCGAGTAACCGCTTAACGTGGATACACGTTACCTCGCGTGCATTCACCGCTAAGTGTCCAACACCGAACCCGCACTGCATACGAACACCACCTGACCACCTGGTCGTATGTCTCACTGCTGGTCCAGCCGGCCAGAAACAGATACCATGCCGTAAGCCAAACATGATTCTGAAACCCTATAGTGGGTTAATACTTAGCTTCCGTGACAAAAATTGCAATCGCAAGAGGAGCCCGACGTCCGTGTCCACACCCTAACCTAGTCAGCCGTAGCACAGATCGGTGGGTCACCCGAAGGCCCGACACTGACGTCCACACCCTGCCCAGCCGGCAGTCGCATCGCAGCTAGCGGGTCACTCAACTCGTGATCACGAACCTCGCACAGAAGACTCGTACCAACTCACTACCGTCTCTTCGCACACTTCAAACATACACGCATTGTGTACGAAGAGCCGTGTTAAACAACTTCGCATATCATTGCACAAGCTCTACAGGGAGGATTACCAGATAATTAGCACACATCCCTTACATTTGGGCAATTACTTAATTTACAAACATTGGACCCGAAGGTCCTAAGTACGATAATTAAACAGAGGAAACATGCAGTTTTACCCAGAGATACAAGCTAGTATCTCAAAAGACCCAAAATACCCTACATCAGTCCCAAAGTTTGAAAAGCTGCAGAGATAACCGATTCAAGCATCTTCAGGGAAATAGTCGCTGAGGGAGGGTTCACCTGTTCCTAAGCATGCAATAACAACTACCAATGAGTACAAATGTACTCGCAAGACTTAGTAGTGCTTGGACACGATATTCATATGAGATTAACTGGAAGAAGAGCATCAGCCCTAACATGCTAGTAGATTGGAGCAACACCAAATAATGTAAGTTTTCCACAGTACACGACTAAGTTACATCAATCAGTGGAATTAACTAGATTTGACCGATCAATAAGATATAACAGCATAGATCCATGAGTTGACCTACAGATCAATGTCATCCAGTTCAACTTCACAAAAGAGGCACTGATTGGTCGATGACCCCATAAAGATTCTCTTGGTCCGGCTCATGAGGATAGCTAGTCCACCGTGAGCGGGCCCCAACCAGACATCAACTATGGTCCCCAACACAATCAACTGCCTCGCGGCTTTTCAGGGAGCATCGAGTGAGGGTTCACGTACTGTACCTCCAGAAAACTCGACATAGGGCTCGAGCGACCCCAACATTGTACAGACGCCCTCCCAACCATGCTTCCTCGTCTCTCAACTTAATTCTTTAAGGGTTCACGTTGATTTATCGTCAAATTAATCCACACCATGATATTAGCATCACAAGTACTCCTCCGAGACCAACAATTCATAAGCATGGCTTGCAATAATAAAGTAACGATAATAAAAGTAACATGGCAAAGTCGCAAGCTCAGCTTGCCTGGACTGGAGAATTCTTCGGATTCCTGGAAGTCAGATGGCTGAGGCTCCACTCCCTCGTCGCCGGTTTCTAGGGTTTTGCAAAACAACGACGAAAAGAACGGAAATAACATCATAAGAATTCAATATGACATTACATGGATTTTATATGAAATGCACAGCAATAGCTAATCATTACAATTAAAACCATTTCAAAATAAGGTTCGGGTCCTTTTGGGGCGGAGATCGGAAATCAGGGTTTTTAGCGATTTTCGCCGATCGATTAAACCCTAATTGACCATTTTTATTAATTAATTGATTTTATAGACATCAAACTGTTATGAGATTATTTTTAAATGGTAACATATAATTTATTGGTCTTGTTGGCAAAATTTCATAATTTTTGGGCAAGAATTGAATTTATAGTAATTTATGCAAGGTTTGATGCATTTAAATAAATTCTAGAAATTTCCAGCACAATTACATGGCCAAAATTATTTTTAGTGGATACTACATGTTGCACTAATTCCAAATATAAAATTTTCATAATTTTCTGAGTTCATATGAATTTTTGGTGAATTTTCTAAGTTTTCAGCAATTTTAATTAATTTTTTACGTTTTCTAAATACAAAAATAAGTCTAAAAACTTTTTATACCTAGACTAACCTAACCCTAGCCACTGACCAGTGGGCCCTAGGTCATAAATTTTTTATTTTTTATTTTTATTTTTCTCTTTTTTTTGTCGGTTGGGTCGGGTCCGGAGGATCCAGATGGACCGACCTGGAGGGTCCGGCCCACCAGGGCAGGGGAAGCGGGCCAGCCGGCGCGGCCGGCCTTGCGGGCTGCGCAAGGAGGCGGGGCCACGGGCCTTGGGCCACGGGGGCGAGGAGAGGAGCGGGGAGGGCGGCTCACCGAGCGGCCGGGGCCGAGGGCGGCGACGGGAGGTGGCGGCGGGGTCCGGCGACGGCGGCGAGGCGGGCGGGGCGGCGCCGGATGCGGAGAAGACGGGGCGGCGGCGGCGGCGACGCGGGCGGCGGGGTCGGAGGAGGAAGGCGGCGTTGGGCGGCGGGGTCGGAGGAGGGAGGCGGCGTCGGGCGGCGCCGGAGACGAAGAAGAAGACGGTGGCGGGGTCCGGCGGCGGCGGAGCTCCGACGGCGCGTGGCAGCGCCGGTGGCAGAGCGCGGAGGCGGGCGAGAGCAGAGAGGAGAGGAGCAGCGGGAGGGAAATGGGGAGAGAGGAGGAGAGAGGCCGGGGCGACGGGAGATGACGCGGCGGCGGCATGGGCGCCGACGGCGTGGCGGGGCACGGCCGAGCGCGAGGAAGGGGGGCCCGGGGCGGACGCGTGGCGAGCGGGAGCCGAGCGGCCAAGCGGGCGGGGCTGCGCCGCGTGGTGGCTGGCGTCAGCGGGTGGGCCCCTGCTGACATCAGCAAAATTTTGATTAATAATTTTTTTTAGACGGGCTGTTACAGCAACCGTCCTTCCTCTTCCGTGTAGTCAAGGTGTGGACCCAGCCGATCCCCCACCCCACCCTGTTGCTTACCGGAAGGCGCTGTTGGGTAGTTGTGCAGCGAAGAACGAGGAGGATACCCGCGTATGACCGCTGTGCCTCCCCATCTTCTACTACCTCGATTCCTCACATCTTCGTCAGCGGTAGTAGTACAACTGGATCTGCCAACGAAACTCCTACACAAGGAGTCGTCGGCACAGATGGCCCCGCCGCAACGACCACCACACCTCACTGCCCCGCCTCCTAACTACGCTGCCAGACATGAGACTCGCAAATCTGAAATGGCGATAGTTATAGGATTAGTGTTAGGTACTCCCCTATGTAGTAGCGAATGGCTCGTCTGGGCCGATCTTGGATTGCGCACTAATGGCGGGCTAACCCAAGAGATAGTGATGGACTGATGTGGCCCAGCATCCTTTGAACTTAAGGGACTTCACGTGCAATGCACATCTCACGGACTCGTGATGGCGAATGACAGTCAATGCGCCGATGAGTCGGCCGTTGGAGATGACGACGAGGAAACTGTAGGGCATGGCGTGGAAGGCATCACCACAATTGGCCCAATCCCCCGTACTAGCTCTGGAACAAACAAGGCACGAACTCGATGTGCAAACTCCGCCAAATCCGCGTCGTCAACTGTCAAGCCAAGGAGACAACGGGGGCGACGGTGTGGAGAGCGATGTTAGGTGAACCATTTGCTCATCCATATGTTGGTCTAGTTAACTATTTTCTTATGAATTTTGTACTTAAAAAATGTGAAAATTCTGGACAGCAATTTAGCAAAGCAGTTGTATATTGTAACTTGGCGAGGACAATATGGCGTTTCTGAGCTCAGCAGGGAACAAGTAGCACGCACGCAGGTGATCAAAATGGATCAATGGAATGGCTCCTAACCACAGTGAACTACAATTAGCATAAATCTCATTTGAGTAGATAGTCAATGGGATACTGCTCATGAATCAGTTAAACATATATGATCGTCCGTGTGACCAAGGGATCTGGGATCATAGTATTACTAAATCACCTTCCAGTTCATGAGATTTGTAAATCAAACATAATACCTAGGGTTCAGAGGGTCCGAAGCCTCGGCTTCACCGACGAGGGCCTTGGGGAGGCCATGGCTGGCTGACGCAGGGGCGCCTGGGGTGCCAGATCTGGAGACAGGGACGGAGCTAGAGTATTTGAGTGATGTCAGTTGACATCGGCAACCTTAGACCAAAACAATATAATTTTCGACTAAGCAATTAACCACGGTAGAAAATATGATTTGACCTTAACCCAACTGCATGTTACTACTACTAATTTGCATCGACCCTAACATCTTTTTATTCTAGATCCGCCCCTATCTAATAGGTGGCACTCTGTTTTACTAATTTGCATTAACCCCAACATCTTTTTATTTTAGATCCGGCCCGCGCCTGTTTGATAGGTGGCACTCCGTCTTGGGGCAGCGAGGCTAGAGGCAGCCGCTTACCGTCTCCTCGACGACTCTCTCCTCCTAGTCGATTTAGTTGATCGACAGAGAAGTGTCAGAGTAGAGGATCCTAGTCCGGCATCGACGAGAACATCGGTGCATGCGACCGCTCGACGACTCTCTCCTAGTCGACGAGCGGGTCTAGTTCATGGCTGAAGGGTGTCGAGGATCGGCGGAAGGGCGTTGGGAGTCAAAAGATCGACGAAAGGGTGTCGGAGTCGAGGATCTTGGACACCATCAGCGAGAACGTCAGTGCATGCGGCCGCCGGTCGGAGGAGCTTATCTACCATGGCAGCAACGCTCGAGGAGCTCGTAGGGTCTTCACCGTGCCGTTGGCCGCCTTACGCTCTCCGGTAGGGAGCCACTCGATGCCTCCCCCCTCCAACGGGCACGTAAAGTGCTCTCGTGATTCATAAGGTGTTCTTGTGATTCAGGCTGGAGCCAAGACACAGGAAAGAGGGGGTGAAAGAGAGAGAGAATTGAGATTGGTTGGGCATAATAGATATGTTATGCCAGCCGTCTAGAGTTGCTTATCAGCGTGATAGAATATATTAGCGACTATTTCCATTACATATCTATTATTGCTTTTGTTACTTTTTTCTTGCTATTTTATTTTTATGATGGAGAGGCCGACAAAGTGATCTCCAATGCAGAAATTTCTCTAAAGTGCAGAAATTCCTGAAAAGAACGATATAGAAATGGGATGGAGAGAGACTAGGTGTGCTGAAAGTGCATGATTGACCCACATGGCGTGGGCGTTGAAGGACTGCCAGTAAGTTACGCCAATACACAAACAACATCACACCGCAAGTTTGGGTAGGTTTACAGTTTATTTTCCAGGGACTACGAGGGTTCTCGACTGGATATGTACATCATGTCGCAAGTTCACGATACATCGGTTGACTATAAAAAAGGGCAGCCGATTTGACTAGATTAACCAAGCTAATTGAAGTGCAAAGCAGCCATTAAAGCAAGAAACCCAAGTTAATTAGGCACGCCGCGGATCAACGACGATCTTGGTGGCGTTGCTTCTCTTAATCAAGCGCTGTTCTTCTTGAAGATCCTGCCGAGGACACCCTCCCTGCCCTGCTCGATCCCCGGCGGATCCACGCCGACGTCCTTGAGCGTCACCGCCTTTCTCCCCTGAGACACAAACCACCATGAGTCACATATACGTAAAGAAAATAAGGAACGCCGTGCAGATAATGAGACGTACGGGTAATCTGTGATGGGGTCGGCGACGCCGGCGGCGAGGTTGCGGTCGTCCTGGACGTGCGCAACCTTGCGGAAGAGGGAGCTGCCGACGAAGCGTTCGGCGTCGTCGAGCGCGAGGTCCGGGTCCGCCACCTCGGCCACCGTCTCGCGCTTCTTCTTGTCGAGGCGCACGTTGGGCGCGTGCGCAAGCTGCTGCCGCGCCGTGCTCAGGCCCAGCGTCACCGACAGCGCGATCATCCCCAGCGCCACGTACACCGGCACGTAGTCGCCCAAAGGCTTTGCCTTCGCCCTCGCTGCCGGTCCGCCGTCGGGGTGCGCGGCCGCCGTGGAGGCCGACCTCCTGTAGCCCTGCAGGGCCGCCGTGCGGAGAGCGGCAGCAGCTCGTGAAGCCATGGACGTATATAGCAGCGTAGCGGCGAGTCTGTGGTTTCTGATGTGCTGTAGTGCTTGGATTTGCTGGTGTGTGCTTGTTCTGCTTTGCTTTGAGCTGAAAGGAACCTGTGGCGCCGGCCTTTTATATAGACGGCGCGGTGGCGAAGCGTCTGGAACGGAGGGGAGCGAGGTGGCGCGAGCGGCGACGCGTGCCGGGAAGGGGACGCGCCAGCGTGACCGCGCGCCTCGAAAGCTGGAAGTGGATAGAAGGGGACAGGAGATTAGTTAGGCGCACTTCGTGTGTGCACACGCGGCCGGATGTATTAGCAGTGTACTCCTACAGTATTATACATAGTTTGCTACAGTATTTTATCTAGGATCATTGGGAGCTATTTTATTTGTCGTATGTTTTATAAGGAGAAAGGAAAAATTGTTCTACATACTCTGGGTAAACATGCAAAAGTGACTTTTTACGGAAGGGCTCCAAATAAAAAAAGAAGTCACATCAACACTATTTGGTAGCATATTGGTTAATTTTTAGTTGCCTAAAATTTTTATAAATCTCAGTCACCTAAAATTGTACATCAATTAGCCTAAAATTACAGTTATGAAAGTGTATAATTTTAATAAAAAGTTACTGCAATTTTTAGTCTGTAAAATTGCACATTCTTTAGCCTAAAATTGCAGTTTTAGAGGTGTGCAATTTTAGTGAAAAGTTACTACAATTTTAGTTCATAAAATTTTATGTTATTTTAGTGGAGATGAGGGTTGTTAAATTTTGATCCAAAGGCTTAAAAGTAACTGAGATTTAAAAAAAATTTAGACAACTGAAAAATAGACATTTCCATTTTATAGTACTATCCCTCAAAAGGAAGAACACACTGTTTTGTACTACAGACCTTGGAACAAAAAGAATAAAATTAATTCAGTCCTTGCATAGTCGAAGCCAAGCCGACGAGGGCCTCTGCCTGCGCGAATGCGGAATGTTGCCTGGAGCTATGCTCGACGGCCATTCCGCTTGAAGTCACGGGTAGCACGAGACAAAGGACATCAAGAGTTGTTCTTGGAGCTTCCGGAGGTTGGGCGTGGTGTCGATGGGAACCCACGACCGAGACGATGGTCGCCAACAATCCATACGTTCGGTACACCGAGCATCAGAGAGGCGGAGATACCCCACAAGCCGCGGTCCAGCGGCGAACCCAGGATAAAAACGAAGAATAAGCTAAAAAAAACTAAGCTAAATTATGACATATATATGTATGTAGATCAACAGAATTGTTATAATCTATTATTCCTCTTACGTCACATTCTTAAGGAAAAGAATGGCATCGGATGAGGCGATTCCTCGGACTTTGATCCACTCCTGTACTTTCATTCCTATGGTGGGCCATCAGATGCTAATTACCGGTCCACTTGTCTACTTGGGCTAGGCCAATAAAGCATCCCAACAAGCAAAACAACGTCTTCTGGGATGTTTTGAGGGCAGTGCGGTGCCGGTATACGTATGACCGAAGGTAAGGCTGGACAGGAAACTTGAGACTCACAGCTTGACTCGGGTCCGGCGAGGCTCGTCTCAGAGGCGCAACGAGCCGAGCCTGAGTCTCCTACTCGGTTCGTAAAGCTCGGCTCGCCGAGCTAAAAAGCTCGCGAGCCGCTCGTAGGCTCGTTGTATAAAAAAAAATTGGCATGAACTTTGCTAAAAAAAACTAACAGTTCACATACATATATTGAACAATTATATAATTCACAAGCACGTCGCAAGCACTTGTAACATAAAAAGTGATACAATCAACACATCAATAAGTCTCTGGGTCTATTTACCTACTTTTTAGACTTTATCAAAATAATGGATACCGTTAAACATATAGGAGATTCAATGTCCACCCGTTGAGGTTGTTTTAAGTATAGAATTGTGGTACTGTGTCATTTATGCAATATATCGGACTTTCTTCCACCCGTTAAGATTGTTTAAATGTAGAATTGTGGTACCGTGCCATTTATGCAATATGGGACCACTAGAAACAGGTATTGTTGGATACACATTTCTACTTTCTATGTTAAACACACATTTCTACTTTCTATGTTAAACACACATTTCTACTTTCTATGTTAAACACAAAACATGTTCTGCTGTAGAAGAGAATATAAACAAATTAGCAGGGTTAGGAAAAGGCACTTCAAAAGTATTAGGCGAAGGATAAATCTTCTCCGGAATAAGACAAAGCACTTACTTTTGACTTGCTATTACATCTCCCTGGAGAAACAAATATCCGATCAACTTAAACAAGTGAAGCAAATGTAGCAACTACTGTTTTGACAACTATTAATGCAAAAAGATTTATTTGTAGGAAGAAAAACAAAAAGGTATTCAATCTGTGAACTCCATCTAAGAGGTTTAGTTTACCTTTCGCAGAATACTGCTTGCTGGAGCAGTAGGCTCAACCCGGCGGACAAGAACACCCTTTAACCAAGTAAAATGGCATGTTATAGGAAAATAAAGAGAAAACTTAGAGCACTATTCAATGCTGACAAAAATGAGAGTAGTTTTCAGAAGGTGTTTTTTGTTTGCTACATAAAAATCATCTCTCTTATTTAACTGTTGCATTTTAATAAGTAGAGAAAATGGGTGATTGCAAGGTAATCTCTAGCAAAACTAGAAAGATAGAAACCTACACAACTCACTAACTATTCTGTGCAAACCATTTGGTATCTAGTTTTAAAAACTCTGGTCTTGCCTTACGCAACAAACATGCTATGGCAAGAAAGCACATCTAAGTGTTGGCAAAGGCAGCCTCAATTTTGTTCACCAAGAGATCTGCCATCAGGATGCATGATTCAAAAGATGATAACGGCTCTTCTCAGTTATTCTACTCAGTGTCCCTCAAAAGTTATGAAATTCTTAGACTGATCTTAGGCCAACTCAGCTTGGAACAAGCTACCTGACAAAAGCGCAGAAGATGTTATGTAACAGTGTAGAAATACAAATTGATATGCTTCAGGTTGTACAATTTGATGTGCTATATAGCTCAAAAATACTCCATATTGCACGAAGAAGCTCTGGTTCTATCTAGCCTTAGCCGAATCTCATCTACTCGATCTATCAACAGAGCAGGCATGCTTTGATTAACTCAGATTGAAAGCAAAGAATTGAACAGCGGCTTGTGATTTCTTACCCTTGAAGATTCTTCGGACGGAGTAGTACGTAGCAACGGCGGCACGACCCGAGGAGAAGTTACAGCGGCGAGGCCCGAGGAGAAGCAATGGCGCAGCAGCGGCGTGGCCGCAGAGGAGCGGCGGCAGTGGTGGCGGCGGCGGCGACGGTAGCAGCGTGGCTGACCCTAACCACGTGCAGCCTAGGTGACGAGCTGGACGGGCCTGCAGCGGTGTGTTTGAGGGCCAACTGGGCCAGCTCGCGAGCTACGCCGAGCTGGCTTGAGCCAGCCGCGAGCCCGAGCCGAGCCAAGTTTTGAGCTTGCAGCGGTGCTGAGCCGAGCCCGGCTCAGCTCGGCTCGTGTCCAGCCTTAGACGAAGGTATTCTAGCTAAAATTGAGAACCTTTCGTGGAATATCTATACTTTATTTTTTATGATAGTTATTTAAAAATATTATCTTTTATATCATCCCACTATTTCAACAGCACATCTATATTTTACTCTCCATATTTTACTTTCCTCTATTTTAATAATATCTTATATTAATTTTTTTCTCAAATCCCTCTCCTCCCTAGTGTGCTTTTTTATCCATTTATTAGGATTTTGCTTGCTTGGTCATTTTGTCCTTAAATGTCACTTACTTTTGGTGCTAGATTTTTCTCGATGTTTAATGTTCTATCTTTCAAGAGCAATATTGTGAACTATGCACGTGTTAATTTCGTATCATCATCAGAGTGCAGCTGATGTCATCAGTATATATCAACCTCCAAATTTATCTTACTAGTGTGCCCTCACTCTTACCTTCAACTCTCACTCTCTTCTTCCTGTCCTGCGCCCCTGCCCTTCCACCAGCCCCCATCCCCCCTTCCCCCTGCCAGCCCACTCCCTCCCTTCCCTTTCCCCTTCCACCGAGCACCCCTTCCCCCAGGGACCCTCCACCAGCGCCCCCTCCACGGTGCCTCCTCCACCCGCGAACCCCGCGCCTCCTCCACCAGCACCCCGCTCCACCGCCGCTCCTAGATCTGGAGTGCTTGGGCTGCGCTGCCACTCCTAGATCTAGAGCAGGGCGGGCTGCGGCTGTGCGACCTATGGGCGGTAGGGCAGCGGGGGGCATTTGGCAGCGGGGCTGGAGCAACAGCGGCCGACGGGCGACGGGGACGGGCGGTAGGGCAGCGGGACGGCGTCTGGTGCTGGAGCAGCGGCGGGCGACGGGCAACGGGGACGGGGGTGCAGGGTTGGAGCAGCGGGGGGCGGAAGGAGCAGTGGAGGCCGACGGGGCGGGAGAGGAGCAGCGGGTGGCGGAGTGCGGGGAACCAACCTGTCAGCGCGAAAGGAGGAGTTGGCGGGAGGGAATGTTCCGGGAGGAAGTCGTTGCGGATGGCGTATCTCCAACCTCACACCATTTTAACGTGAGCACAGGCCGGGATATAGGCCCTTCATTTTTGGCGTCTGGGATGGAGGTTCCGCTGGAGCTCACTGTTTGTCCTAAAAACTCAGGGTGGGATAGCATTGCTACTAGAGATGCTTTTATGAAACATATTTGGTAGATTTGCCCTAGTAGCGGGGTTAAGGCTCACGACTAGGATTCTAACACTAGATCAGACATCTATGAAAATATTTATGCTATATGATAGAAATATTTTATTAAATTATATGTAACAATTCTTTTAACTAATATAATATAATGTTTTGTTATGACAAACTTTATGTGATCAAAACATATTTTCTATAATAAAAGTATGTATTTTTTGAAATAAAAATTCGTTCTACGAAAAGCAAAAGTCAAACTATATGTATATAGCATTTATTTTATGCTCAATCTAGGATATTTTTCGCTCTAGCCCACAATGGTCCCGTTTCTTTTTTTCTTTCGAGAGTATACAATGGCTCTGTGTCTAGCTCGGGGCTTTGTGAATCCCTGCCGAGCACCATCAAGAACATATGCCCGATGGTAGGTTTACAATCTCATTGACGTAGTCGACCGTGGTAAATCCCTGTCGAGCACCATCAAGAACATATGCCCGATGATAGGTCTACAATTGTTGTCGACTGTGGTTGAAGGACATAACAACACCAAAGACAACCTTGCATCGGGCGAAGGAAACTCGACAACTAGAAAGCGAGACGGTGCGTTGACAAGTAAGATGAGGGTCACTTCTTCCACTATGACTACGAGTCTGCGAGTATGGTATAATTGGTGGGAGGGGACTCACCTAGTAGGTTGGTTGCACCACATAATGTACCTCCATCGCCTAAGAGCATATACATGTTTAATAAAATAAATTAATTTTTTCTTATCTCGTAGGATATTATTGATATTTATTTTATAGCATGAATGTTTGATTACACACCAATATTTGAGAGGTGCTTCTATATTTAACTAGTACTGATTAATATATAAAAAGTCATCTAAGCATCTACAAAAAAAGTTTTTACATTAGACTAGATAAAATTTATATAGATGCTTTATAAAATAGTTGTATTCTCTTTTTAAACACCTCGCATTGTTCATGCCCTAATATACCGATGAAGTCTCAGCATAGCAACGTACTATGCTCGGCTGACACACTAAACCCTAGAACTTTCGGGCCAGAGCTGCTTGGGCCACCATTAAGCCATGGGCCCAATCCGCGCGTTCTCGCTCTCCTAGTCTGCTGTTCAATGAAGGCGTCGTGCTACCGTTCGAGACAGTCTCTTATCATCCCGTAGTTTTGAAATTTCGGTTTATTTTTCTATATAGAGGATTCATACGTTAACTTAGCATCGCGCGATCCAACGGGAAATTGTCTACGAGTACGAAAGTAAAGAAAGTAGCGCTGGCAACAAGGGATTAAAAGTAGTGACTCGAGCAGATTATCGACCAAGACGCACGACGAAACGTCATATTTGTAGCTAGCCAGAATTAATTATTGGTAAAAATAATCAAACTATTCTGAACTGTTATTCTATTAGGCAGCGTGTACGAAATGCCATATGTGGTTTAACCATCCTTGCCTCAACCAATCAGCAAATTGATATAGCCAACACATACGGTGGGTGCAATACTATGCACGAGGTTGCAAGTCCGATTTCTGTTGTTGTCGAATTTTGCAGATGAAATAATTTGCGACCGTCTGAAGATGAACTAGGCTTTCTTATTTTGTGAAAAAATATTATTTTATTATCTTGGTCATTTCTCTGTGACAATTCTACACCAGCACATATATGTGTTCCTGTGGCATTTCCTTGTAACACAAATTCACACATTATAAAGTATGCGCTACAAACCTTCTTTAGAACACATACAATATGTTACTGTAATATCTCTTTGTAACACATTTTTCCATATTCTACAGATATGTGTTAGGAAAGCTACGTCTTGTTGTAGTGCTAGAGAATTTCCACTTTCTACCAGTTTCCACATCTCTTTCGTCTATGATAGACTGCGCACACATGAGGAGAAGATAAAGACAATCAAATAAACATGATGTTAAAGGAATAATAAATCTCTCTTCGATTACCAACAATTCAAATGATCAAAAAAGAAAAAAAAGAAAAATTAAATAGTTCATAAATCCTGTAGATCCAATGTTCATCGACAAAGAACACTATCTCCCGTCGACCCCTGATCTATCTAATGACTATTGATAGTGGCATGCTCTTCTCTCTCTCTCAGTGTTGCTAGTTAATCGCACCTCGTCTCTATGATTGGTGCCTTCTTCTTCGTCTTCTCCGTGGCCTCTTTTCCTTAGTTATCCTCTATGTCCATCTGTGGCCTCAAATGGGGGTTTCTCCTTTATAAGTCTTTGTCTATTTGACTGTGCGGAGCCAACGCTATTAGGTATATATGGTATAGTGGTATGGTCAGTTGGACCATATTACTTTTCATTTTTCTCCTCTAAAATGGAATCAGGCGCTGATACGGGGTGGCCCGATCTTCTCGGTGAGGAACCGTGGATAGATGGTATGAATGGATGATCTCGCTAGCTGAACACCCCCGCTAATGCACGAACCCTCAACTCTTCGAAAAACGCCCAAACACACCGGTAGATGATCGTCGCGAGACCACGAGCAATGATCGCCAAGTCCCTAATTTCCAACGGAATGACGGCTTGATCTTGAATTGCAGAATAAACATGATCACCTAATCCTCTCTTAGCTGTCCTCACATAAACGCTGGTACGAAAGAAGAAGCAATAGCTATGTTTCAATTCTTATGCATAAACTGGTCTGAGGCTAAAAGCCATAAAGTACAACAGTCTATAAAGATAGGATGTCTACTCTAATGTTATGGTTGAAATCCAACCTAACCCTAACTTTCCTAAGTTGTAGGACTCTATTTGGAAAAGGACAGATACAATCGATGAATTATTGTGATGATTACGGATAGACCAAAATAAATCTGTAGATGGGCATATACCCGTTGGAAAGTACTCAAAGTTAGCTTTCCAACAAGTACTTATCTGCCTAGTTTGGAGTTCGTATAAGGAAACCATGGCTATTTTAAATTCAGACCTCCTGGCTGATCCGAACTAAATCTGAAATGAGTTTAATTCTTTGTAACTTCTGTTTTCTTGCCTATTTTGCCCCAAGTCCGAGTGGAACCAGATAAGGATGGCATTAGTAATCTTTGGATAGTTATAGCAGTGTAGGGTTCCACTAATACTTACCATATAAGCTCCGTATTATCTAAATATGTCAATTCTCGCGTGCAGTCTGAGATAGCTCGTGCAAACTTTACTTCCACGGCCATAACTTTTTCTTAGAAGTTCCAAATCGTGCACCGTTTGATTCATTGGAATGTAGACTCGATATAGTGTCCAAATATGCATGTAGACACTTGTGTATTTTGACTTGTGATGTAGTCCATCCTCCCGCTGGATGCCAGCACATCTTATCTTCACTTTGGACTTGTATAGCTCAACAAGTGTCCTGCACATATCATAAAAGTAAAGTAATAGCTTTGCCTCTCGATATATGAAGTGTATTAGACAAATATTAATTGAATCCACCTGATAATATTTATCAACGAGGCTTAGCACTTCTTTCCAACATAAAGAGTCATGTTGATAAATACAAATGGTAACTGATGTGCCCATCAGGCGTTGCGCCAAAATAAAAGTTGCTCCAGTTCTCTTCTTTCACGCGTTTCAGGTCATAGACTTGCGGAACTTGCAACTTATCCCGTGCAAAAGCTGAAGAACCAAGTTTCTCCAATAATAACAAGTAATTAACATTATTAGTTCAATTATTGGTGATTTTTGGATATGAGCAATGCTAATCCTTGAGTAAATATTGATGCATTTTGGGTGCAGCACCTATCGTTTCCGCAAGATAGGAAAAGCATGCATACTTAAAAACCAGTTTCCTAAGTTAGGCATCCTAAATGAAATTTTTTTGAAGTTAACTACGGTACAAGGTCACTCTCTTAGTTTGTTCCGAGCATAAAACTCATCTCATCCACTTTCTTCCTTATCTCTTCCATCTCCTCACTTTGCCTCCTACCATTAAATAGAAAAGAGAAAATAAACTAGCCACCACGCTATCACCGAAGCCATGCAGCCATTTCATCGCCTCCACGCTCGACCTCTTCCATCCAAGAGCCATTGTCTACGTCCCATCGCTGTGGTCTCACTGCTGTGTGGAGGCAGTTCTCCATTTTCCGTTACGGACTCTACCACTAGGACGTCCTTCCCTCCAAAGTCACGTCAACACCATGAGCTGCGCCACCGCCGTCATCCCTACCAACATCGAATAGGAGTAGCGTTTTGACTTCTCCAGAGCTATCTTTTATGTGTTACTTTTTTGATTTTGATTGAAACCTATGGTTGATATAGTTGAAAACAATTATTTGGTTCTTTTTTGTGTTGAATTTGTAATTTGAAATCTCCAATTTACCCAATCAAAAGCTTGATGTATGCGAGATGAACGCTTTTAGTTTTTGATTTAAAGCCTGGCATCATGTGATTTAAAAGTTGTTTCTCTTTAACTTGAAAGTCGTTAATTTGTCAATTTAAAACTTATTTAGTTGAAAGTTGATTTGAGTTGTTGTGTAATGAAATGGAAGTTTCAATCCAACTAGTTGAAAGTTGCTCTACTATGAGTAATGTTGTTGTTTGATCAATTGAAAGCTTCATTTTACTTAGTAGGTAGTTGATTTCATCCAAAATAAATTGTTGTTTAATAGATTGAAGCATTTTGCTCTTCTCTTTGCATTTTTGGGGATGAAAGAAAATGTGAGAGAAGCAAAACCGGTGGGAAGAGATAGACCGGTTTAATCACCCAAAAAAAGGAAAAGGTGGACCGGATGCAGGGAGTGTTCGGAATCTACCGTCCCATTGATCGTCTGTAGATTATCACCTAACTTGAATATCAATTCGGAAACAATAATAATTTGTTTCTAGGTGGCGTCTCCTCATTGGCCAACCTATGGCGCGCATGGGAAAGAAACTGACCTCCTTTCCCGCGCTTTAGCCCCAACCGCAAATCACATGGATATACTTAGCGCAAACAGTAGCGCTCACTTTGCACTCCACCCCCTCTAAAATCACACAATACCGCAAATATCGAGCAAACCCCACAGTGCACAAGCGGGAAGAGACAGACAACGTAAGTTTCGCCAAAAACCCTTTAAACAAATAAATTCGCACGCGAGCCCTTCCTCTTCCCAATCCCAATCCCGATCCCCATATTCCCAAACCCTAGCTCGCCGGAGCTCCGCACTCCGGTGAATTCTCTGTCGGCCTCGTAGCCTACACCGTGTGATGCCTCTGAAGCCTCGGGGGTGGGTGCACGATTCGTAGCCTCCATGGCGTCGCAGCCTCCGCCGCCACCGGCCGTGGAGACGCGCTTCGCGGATGTCTGCAAGGTCAGATCTTTCTTCGCCACTGCTGAAACTTTTTGGCGTTTGGGTGGGAATTCGTTGTCTCATGGCGAGGGGTTCGGTGCAGGAGCTGGGAGTGGACGAGGGCGTTGCCGCCGAGGCCGCGACGCTGCTGGAGGAGGGTAAGGGTGCGCTCCTCGCGTCGCCTTCGTTCGGGAGCAGATCGGTGAGAACTGCTGCCCTTTTGTGGTGAAGTGCTCCATTCTTGCGTGACTTCGTGCTAAAGTTTGGATCCTTGCAGCCTGAGGACGTGGAGAGGCTGTGCTTCGCTTTTGTGCTGTACTGTGCGGCTAAGCTGAAGGGGAGGAAGCAGGAGGGCTCCGGGGTCAGGCTGTGGGAAATCTTGAAGGGTTGCAAGCTCAAGTGGGTGATGCTTTTAATTGTGGTCTAGTAACTTCAGGGTTTGGTTGATTAGTTGCGGTTTCCTTTCGTTTTGTTTGCAGGTACAATGACTTCTTTAAGGAATCACAGCAGCTTGGTTCAAAGATTAATCAGGTTTTAGGGAGCCAGTATGGGTTGGGTTGGGAAGATCGGCTAGAGGTGGGTTGAGGGTCAGTCCTGTTTTGTTTTGAACAGGTTGAGATTTTCAGAAGGTGCTAATTTGTTTGTTTCTCCATTGGTGTTTTAACTTGTGATTCCAGCTGAAGCAATTGCAGAGTTTGGTAAATCTGTTGGCAGATGCAAGCAGGTAAAAGTCGCTACGTGCCTGATAATCAATTTCAGTTTGATAATGGCATTGTCGATGGATATTTTTCTCTTGCATTGGGATGTGAAGCTCATAATTTTGTTAAAAATGCATTGCAAATAACATCTGATATGTAGTTGATTATCTTGAGATTCTTTTATCTGCTATATATGGTAGTTATAATTTTAACATACGTTCTCACAATATCCCAGGTTCTATCGTAAAGCATTTAATGAGCTGTTCTCAAGTGCTAGTACTTATCAGGAGCCTGGATTGACTACAAATATTCCTGACTATACCTCTTTTGGGTGGCTACTTTTCTTAATGCTTCGTTCAAAATCGCCAGAATTGTTTAAGGACCTTGTATCCTGCATCCATGGATTAGTTTCCATATTGGTCAGTTATCTTCTCTTCTGTTTCATTATAGATTTTTCAACCTTTAATAATGCGAGATGGTACATATGTTTAGGAGACCAGTTTCCCAAATGGTGACGACTTGCTCTTATCCTTTCCGGGTCTTCATTTGTCAAAACTGTTTAATCTATTGCAGGCCATACTTTTAATTCACGTGCCTGCTAAATTTAGGAGCTTCACAATCAAAGGTTCTTCTCACTTAAGTAATAATTCTCAACTTTATGTCTATGGTTCCTTCCAACTGTTTATTTGAACAGCAATGCAAATAGTTACAAAGTCTTTTGCTGTTCTAAATTTCCAATTCAGTCAAACAAACTGAGAGAGGCGTGGATCTCCTTGCTTCATTATGTCATAACTACCATACCTCTGAAGACCGCTTGAAAGAAATGATGGGAAAGTCTCACAAGGCGATAGAGGACTTTTTCAGCAAGAAAGGACTAAGTGCTTCAGAATGCAAAACAGAAACTTTGGATAAAATAGATACAGGCATTACCCCGAAGACCCTGTCTCTTGTGTTCATGCATGCTTATTGAGTTCTGGTTATTTGGCTATGATTTAATTAGCTGAAGCATTGTTTTATTGTTATGGTGGCAGATGACCTGGTATATTTCAAAGATCTCCTTGATGAGAAGTATTTTCAGTCAAATTTGGAAAAATTGGAGAAACAAAGTAATACCACTAGCTGGGAAGGAGAGCTTGATTTGAAAATGTTTTTGATCAATAATGACAATATAGTCAATGTTGAAAATTCTTCTGGAGGTTCCACTAATTTAAGCTGCCCAAAGGTATCCACAATAATTCATAATATTTTCAGTAGTCTAGATTGAATTCCTTTTGCACATGATTGTGGCTCATCTCTCATTTTGCAGCGTGTGTTTGAAACATTAGCGTCGCCTACAAAGACAATAAAGAACATGTTGACTGTTCCTAGTTCCCCGTCATCACCTGCCAATGGCGGTTCACTGAAGATAGTGCAAATGACACCAGTGACTTCTGCCATGACAACTGCTAAGTGGCTTCGTGAAGTGATATCTTCATTGCCGGAGAAGCCTTCCTCTAAGCTTGAGCAATTCCTTTTGTCTTGTGATACAGATTTGACCAGTGATATAACAAAAAGGGTGAGAATAGTTTTGGAAGCAATTTTTCCAACCAAGTCTTCTGGTGATTGGGGTGGTTCCATAGGCCTCAATTGTGCAAATGCATTTGATATCCCATGGGCCGAAGCAAGAAAGATGGAGGCTTCCAAGTTGTACTATAGGGTGTTGGAGGCAATTTGCAGAGCAGAATCACAGAACAGTAATGTAAATAATCTGACTCCATTGTTGACAAATGAGCGTTTTCACCGATGCTTGATTGCATGTTCAGCTGAACTAGTTTTGGCAACACATAAGACAGTCATCATGATGTTCCCCGCTGTCTTGGAGAGTACTGGTCTAACTGCATTTGATTTGAGCAAGATAATTGAAAACTTTGTGAGACATGAAGAAACCCTTCCGAGAGAATTGAAAAGGCATTTAAATTCATTAGAAGAACAGCTTTTGGAAAGCATGGCATGGGAGAAAGGTTCATCATTGTATAATTCACTGGTTGTTGCCAGGCCATTGCTTGCTTCGGAAATAAATCGCCTTGATCTTTTGGCTGAACCAATGCCATCTCTTGATGACATTGTAGCACAGAAAAATATTCAGGCTGAAGACTTGCCAGCCACACCTTCTAAAAAGCGGGCTGCTGGTTCAGGTACCTTGCTACTCAGCCTTGCCTTTTATTTGAAGTTTTTGAGATCAACTATTCTCAATCTCCAAAAGGATTGGTCCTTGTTTCTGAGGTTGCTATTTGCTACTTATAGATTGTTCATCTTCTTATCAGTTTTGTTGCACGATGTTTCATGCTTTGTATATCAATTTGACTGCACGTTACTTTGTGTATCAACTTATGATGATAATACATGCAAGTCTGCTAAGGGCAATATGTGCTGACAAATTATGGTCCTGAAAATCAAAAGATTAGCCTCTATATAATGTAAAAAAGTATAATGCATCAATGTAACCTAAGGTTGCAATAAACTTGGTCGTTTGTAGCAGTACACTCTAGCTTAGTATGGCTTGGTCCATAAGCAACATGTTCATTCAGTTTTACCGCATATATATCATGAATCCAACTTTGCAGACCAGCATGGGGGCCATATTTTTCGTTATATCAACTGTAAATGATTGCGTTGAACTGGATATTCTTACACTAGGAATGCTGTGACAACAAGTTGTCATCATTCAAGAACTTTAATGTTCAATAACTATAGGAACATAGCTTATAATTTCTTTGAAACAAGCAGTTTTGAAATTTTACATAGTTAACCCATGTCTTTATTCTTTTTTACTAATTGCTTCAGGCCCTTTTTTGTTATTCACTTATCTCATCTTTGTCGTAGATGACAATGGTGATGCTCAATCACCAAAGAGACTATGCAATGAATCCAGGAACACATTGGTAGACCGCAACTTGCAGACACCACCACCAAAGCAAAGCCATATGGTGAAAGCAAAATGGCATCCTCTCCAGTCCACATTTGCAAGGTTTGTCTCACATTCAACTTTTTTACTAGTTTTCAAACATACTATTTCTCTGCTATATTGACTACTTGTTTCTTGTGCAGCCCCACTGTTAGTAACCCTGTTGGTGGGAATGAAAAATGTGCTGAAGTAGGGGTTCACATCTTCTTTTCCAAAGTATGGGTCTTCCTGTAATTAAAACTTCATTTTCTACCAGTTAGTTTCATTATTTAATTTCTAATTCTGGGTTGCAACTTTTGTAGATCTTGAAGTTGGCTGCTATTAGAATAAGAAACTTATGTGAAAGGCTCCGACATGTGGAGCAGACAGAGCGTGTCTATAACATCTTCAAGCAGATTCTTGATCAACAGACAGCTTTATTTTTTAATAGACATATCGACCAACTTATTCTTTGTTGCCTCTATGGTGTTGCAAAGGTCACACATATGCTAGCTAATGAGCTCCCTATTATTTCTCCTGTTATTTGGGCTGACTATACCTTCTCTGACAGGTTTCTCAATTAACGCTGACGTTCAAGGAGATTGTCAACAATTACAAGAGGGAACAGCAATGTAAACCAGAAGTTTTTAGAAGTGTCTTTGTTGGGAGTACAAATCGCAATGGAGTATGTACCTGAATTTGAGATTTCGTCTTTATTTTCTTTTCTTCTGACAGTTCTTTCCCGAGCTTCTAATTTCATCTTTGTTGTTCTTCTCTTCTGACAATTCTTTCATTTGAACAGGGACTTGGATCACGCCATGTTGATATTATTGTTTTTTATAATGAGGTGTTTGTTCCAGCTGTCAAGCCTTTCCTGGTGGCACTAATCCCTTCTGGTGCTCGTCTGGACGACAAGAAGAATCCTAATAGTATATGCTCTACTCATTACTCAGTTTTAAGTTTTTAACTTCTGTTTATTAACTTATAATTAACTAATGTCATTTCTATTTCTTCATTGTAGGCCAAATTCCTGGATCACCAAAGCCATCTCCTTTCTCAAATTTACCAGATATGTCTCCAAAAAAAGTCTCATCTTCCCATAATGTTTATGTTTCTCCTTTGCGGCAAACTAAGGTGTGGCTCTTTTGTTTGCTCATTTTGATGTTCTATCGCTTTAATTTCTCTGTTTCTTCTTCATTCAGTTATATTCCAATTCTAAGGCTGACCTATATATCCTGTGGGCTGTCAATGTGCCTTTAATTTGATAGGTTTATGCGTGATCTTTATATATAGTATGTTTATGTTCTAAATTCTCTAAATAGTACACACACACACAATTCTGTAACATAATCACATAGAGAAATCTCCATAAAACCTTTTTAGGTCACTCCTTGAATGTGAATCAATGACTGGGACAATTCTCAAGATGCAGGTCATCAAAATACTGTTTGTGCTGTTAGTGGGGAGGGGGGTTTAATACTTTTTACTGCAATTGTTTCTTGTGTCACCACATTTCACTTTATTCTAAGTGTGCTCAAGACTAGTAGGTTCTTTTTTCACGAAGTACAGCAAAATTGTCCATGGTTCAAATGCTACGAGTGTGGGAAGCACTGAAAGCTTATCAAGTGAAAGTTCATACTCCTGACTGGATTTTTTTAATGGCACACGGAAGATAATAGTGAACTGATATTGGAAAAGAAAGTTTTAATAGTTCAAAGTGTCCATGAATCTACTTAAGAAGCAGAAGATTTTATTGTAGTTATCAAGGAAACACAGAGGTAATGGCTGCTGGAGCTTGCACAATACATCTATGCAGTTAATGTAACCAAGGTGCAACTGGCATACCAGTCCCCATACCAATATTAATCTTGTGAACGATACCTGAAACTCGAACCTGTGGTACCACTATTATGTATATAATAAAGAAAATGTACAACTAACTGTTGTGATATAAATGTATATTTTTTCTCAAGTTATTAGATTGAAATTACTGTTCCAATTTGTGGATAGAGATGGACAGCACTAGCATATGACAGGGTATGTTTGCAAAGCACTACGAAGCTTGGCTATGTTTGCAAAAGCAAAATGGTTACTTATATCTATGCAAAGAGATAATTTTATCTAGAGATTGTAGACTTTTAGTTCATGCTCATTGACCAGGTTTAAACTGTTCAGTTCTTCGTGGGCAGGTACTGGATCAAGTTTCCTAGAGAACATTTTACTAATAAAATGACTAGATGGGAATGTCGTCAGTGGGCTTGGGAAAGAAATATGGATCCCATGTTATATTTACCAGTATACTTACTAGTTACTTTTGGCAAATCCATAGGAGGTGCCAGCAAAAACTTCATGAAGTTAAATATGCTAGTGCCAAAGAAGGCTGAACCATTGAAGTGCTGCTAGATTCCGCCTGCTATTGCGGATGCATGGCCTGCTTTGACACCAGCCGCTTCGAATTAGTTATGGTCTATACTCTGCTATGCCTCTAGCAAGTGGTCTATTTAAAACACTGACTGTGCCAATACAGTGAAACATAAAGTTATAAATATCTAATTATTTGTTTGTTTATTTACTTTATTTAACCATGTTTTTACAACTTACATGGTGTAGGATAGTATAATTAATTTTATCTTTGTGAACTAACTCTTTGCTGCATCCCTATTTCATTATCATTAACACATGCTTCTCTATACCACTTGACAGAAGGATGCATTGCTTTCACCAAGTTCAAGGAGTTTCTATGCATGCATCGGTGAAAGCACCCATGCTTATCAGAGCCCATCTAAAGATCTGGCTGCTATAAATAACCGTCTAAATTAGTATGTCTACTTCGTGGAAAATAATGAGACATTTTTCTTGCAACGTGAAATTGTGTTCACAACACTCATTGACATCACTTATTTCATGTTAAACCTGCAGCACCGGCAGGAGAATCAACACTCGAATAAACTTTGACATGGTAAGCGACTCAGTGGTAGCTGGTAGTCTGGGCCAACCAAACGGTGGTCCTACCTCTTCGGATCCTGCAGCTGCATTTAGCCCCTTATCAAAGAAGGGGAAACCAGAGTCTTAAGCAAATAAATGGGCATCTCCCCCTGTATATAGCTCACTATCCCACAGAAGGCTTTCTATTTCTTCTGAATAAGTGGGTGAAGTGGACTGCTTCAACTGTACATGTATGTGTTAGGGAGTAGTAGCAGTATAAAAGCGGCTGATTATTTAGAATTAGCATTTGGTGTATCATTTTATTTTCCAGCTGATTAAATGCATTAGGATGTAAGCTGTGTAAAATGCTAACCGACCTTATTTTCGAGTGTATAATCTGTTAACGTTTTCTTCAGAAAATCAGTCATGCAACTCCTGGAATGTTTCTATGTTCCCAACTTACCACCACTGATGTATTGCCTTCTGATAGTATTGCATTTGATTCCAACCTTTTTGGCATATATGGAATGGAAACTGGGTATCATTGTCATTGGACGCCTAGCGGTCTACTGCGCGGTGTTCTATGTTTCAGATTGGCTCTGTTGTCAGTTTTCCATGTATATGTACTATGTCCTACTTTTCTACTACTTATTTGCAGCTGCTCCATCAGATTTATGGTTCATATTGTTATACGAGATCTTTTATGTGTTTAATATAATCACGCGGGACGAATACATAGCAGTGCGAGTTAAAATACTTAGCGCATACTCTTGAGTCTTGATCAAGGAATGCGTGGCTCATATGCAATAACCATGTGCTTAAGATAATCAACTAATAGATACAAGGAGCTAGTATTTGTACAAGCCCAAAAGCAAGGAAACTGAATCGGAGTGCATGGCTCATATGCAATAACGATGTGCTTAAAATAATCAACTAATAGATTCAAGGAGCTAATATTTGTACGAGCCCAAAAGCAATCTACTAGTACATGTAGATGCATGCACCAATCAACTAGTAACGCAAAGGCTATCTACGGAACCCTATACAATTAACTAAGAACGTGTCCGACCGATCGCCCAATAGGTGTCCTCCTCCATCGCTTCTTTGTCTTCTTTCGCTCACCTCTGGCTCCACCTTCTTTTTCGTTATTATCACTTTACCACCTCCTGGCTTCTCTGTCGCCGTCTCCACTCGTTCCACCACCGCGTTGCTAGATCTAGGCCCTGTTTGGTTATGCTATAGTTGTGGCTGTTGGCTGGCTGTTAGGAGAAGCGGCTGTGATTGTTGAGACGTGAGTACATACGTGTTTGGTTCGGCTATGGCTGTTGGCTGTTAAGAAAATTAACAAAAATTCAGAAAATTAAGAAAAATTTAGGAAACTAATAAAAATTTAAAAAAATTTAAAAAATTTAAAAATTCAGAAAAATTCAGGAAATTAAGGTAAATTCTAAAAATTCTAAAAAAAAGTTTAGGAAAATCTAGAAAATTAAGAAAAATTCTAAAATTCTAAAAATTGTTTAAAAATTCAGAAAAAAAGAAAAATTAACAAAAGTTGAGAAAAATCCAGGAAATTAAGAAAAATTCTAAAAAATTTAGAAAATGGTTTGAAAATTTAGAAAAGTAAAGAAAAATTAACAAAAATGCAGAAAAATCCAGGAAATTAAGAAAAATTCTAAAAAATTTAGAAAATGGTTTAAAATTTTAGAAAAATACAGAAAAATTAACAAAAATTCACCAAAATGTAGGAAGTTAAGGAAAATTCTAAAAATTTAGAAAATGGTTTAAAAATTTAGAAAAATATAGAAAAATTAACAAAAATTCAGAAAAATCCAGGAAATTAAGGAAAATTCTGAATTTTTCTTAATTTTTCTGAATTTTTGAATTTTTCGTTTCTTTTTATATTTTACTTTTTTTTGAATTTTTCCTGATTTTTCTTTTTTTATTTTTTCTGAATTTTTGTTGATTGTTCTGAATTTTTGAATTTTTTGAATTTCCTGAATTTTTCTTAATTTTCTAGATTTTTCTGAATTTTTCTAATTTTTCGGTTTTTTCTGATTTTTTATTCACCATATTATATAATATGCGCTCCGGCCGTTGGCTGTTAGAAAAAGCTGGCCAAAAGCTCCCTGTTTGGTTGGGCTGAGACTTTTTCCAATGGAAAAGCTCCTAGAAGCCCAACCAAACAGGACCCTAATTGGCCATTGAAACACCAGTGCCCTAATTAGGATATCCCTCTAAGTTTAGAAAGCGTCGATATTACTCGTCTGACTGTTAGCTCTTAGAAGTGCCTGTGTCATGGTCATTTTCGTCCATCACCTTTGCCATTGCCCATACTGGTAAGCCTCTTCGCTCTCTCTTTTTCCTCCTCTTTCTTCTCCTTTCTCCTCCCTTCTTTTCAGTCACGCGTTAAGACTAACATGAAATCGGTTCCTCATTAGATTTCTCGATTAACTCATGCGTGCCACGACCCAGGAACACACGGCGCGCATGTGCCTTCGGGTTGACCAGCACTAGACGAAGAACACAGCAGATAATAATTTCCTAAAGTACTGAGTTCAAACGCTAATCCAGTATCCATCTCCAACAGAACAAGAAGAATCAGGAACGGCCGAACTGCTCGTTTGCAGCGCCGACGCATGCGTGCAGGTGCACGTGCTGCGCGTAGTCATCTATCTATGCTTTTACCTGCTACCTATAAAAAGGATGCATGTAAGTACGCACGGAGAAAAAGGACCAATACACACGCACGGAGGAGTTCGAGCACGAGACTGCAACCGGATCAGGACGACAAGACCGGCGCTGGAAGCATTGGACCACTGGCAGGGGGCCGTCGTCCAGGTGGAGGCACACGAGAGTACCGAGACCAGGCCGACGGACTCGAAGCCTCCGTCGACGCATGCGTCCATTCACTTTAAGGTAAACATTGGAGTACACTGATCCATCTCCTCCTATTGCTGGCTTTTGTTGAAGGAACGAACGCATGCACACGAGAATATTTTATTTTCAATTTTCTGCTGCTTAGTCACTGTAACTCTTTTTCATAGACGGAACTACGCTACGACGTTTGCTAACTATTACGATTATCCTCAATTTCAAAAGATTGAATTGTATAACCAAAATACATAAGTTAGCCTATATAAATTTTTTACGGGTTATATCAATTTGCAGCAAAAAAAATTTATCTCAAACAATAACATATGAATATAACATAACTTTAATTCACCTAGCATGAATTCAAGCTATAGTGAAACTAGCAGAAACCTCAATTTATCCCAGTATAATTCACCTAGCATAAATTCAAGCCATTATGAAGCTATCCTCAAATCTCCGCAGCTAAAGCTTTCGTGCCTAGTATGGTTGCCCTAGAAATCGAGGATGTGGAGGATTGTCGTGCGTACTTGAAAGAGCATCTAGGCCCTAATTTGGTTTTGATGGTTAATGGCAACCTAAACTGGAATCTAATGTTTACATTTGAGTGTAAGCAGATCTTACAGGTTCCATGATGAAGGGCTATCCAGAGAAGGATGGCCACCAAAAAGGTACATGGTGGGTTCAAGGACAAAGAGATGGCTGTGCTAGGCAGCTGTGTCACAGCTGAGAAGAAGCCGGTGCTGTGCAGGGAGATGCAAGCAAGGTGATGGTGGCTTGATGCGTCAAGGGCCGTGACTTCAGCTGGTGGCAAGTGAAGCCTAGGTTTGCTAGTTTCTTTGAGTCCATAGGAACCACCCGTACTATCAAGAGGGATGAAATAGTAGCAGTTGTCTAAGGGAATCTTGCTCATTGCTCAGAGTGTTGGTCAAGGGGGTTGGTGCTTTGAGGCCAATTGCCCTGTGTCAATAGCTTTGCACAAAAGCATGTAGCTGTGTGAAAACCCTAGAGCCTTAGGCACCTGTGTGACACAGCTGTGTCACAGGTGGTTTTCTGCTCTATGACTCAGGTACACCTCTGTACCGGGAGAGAGCTTGTAAAAGCTAAGGGAACTGCTCTGCGATAGGGTCTGCTGTGTCAGGGGTCTATCGGAGGTTCTCTCCTTTTCAGGTAGCTTAGGTAGAGTATGCTGAGGGCATGTAGTGTGCCAGGACCGGGCTGAGTAGTGCTGCTATTAGCTGAGGGTTCACCTGTGTGTGCCGCCGGTGACACAGGTGTCGGTCTGCCTGAGCCGGGTACAGTTGGGCGTAGGGTATAGCTGTGTCACCGGTGGTTGACACCGGTGGCTCACTTAATCCTACGTGGCAACAGGGATAACGGTCAGGTGCTTGTGGACCCTATATATAGGGGACCAGGGGAGGACTCTGTCCTCAACCTTGCTCAAATCAGTGATTCACATACGACCGTTGCAAAGCCTCCAACCACTCCACAAGAGCCAAGCGCCTAAGGGTTAGTTCGAGTGGGTTTGTGAGCTAGAGCACGAGCAAAGGTTCCTCCAAGAGATTGCTGCTGTATCATCTGTTACTCTTGGAGTTTGTCTGCTCCTAGACGGGTGTAGGAGTTGCTGGTATCACCCAAGCTTGTGTGGGCTGAACCAGTAGTTTGTGAAGGTGCTCTGAGGTCTACCTGCTGCAAGGCAAAAGGATCTCCACAAGCAAAAGGAAGAGTCCTGAAAGATCAGGTACTCGGAGAACAAGCACGATTCAGTGCTGGCCAACTCTTAGGAGTGGTCTCTCCAACGGAGACGTAACTTCTCTGCAAAGAGTTGGGAACTTCGGTGAAAATCCTCTGAGTCTCCTTTACTTCCTGTATTGCATGCATATTTGCTCATACTTACCTGCTTGTGTCTCTTAGACTTGATCTGCTAAGCTTACCTTTTCACCTGTGCTAGATTACCTTTATACCTGTGTGTGATCATCTGTTACTCAGCTGTTTCATTCACTTGTATTCACCTGTGCTAGCACCTGTGTCACAGTTAGTCTAAAGTAGAGCACCTGTGTCAGGTTATCTCTTCACCTGTATCTTTCACCTGTGTGACAGCTGTGTGTTAATTTACACATAGTTTTCATCTGTGTCTCTCACCTGTGTCACAGCTGTCCACTATTAACTTGTGAAGTTAATCTGATAACTTAAACAGAAGATTAAAAGAGGAAATTTTATAAGCCAACTATTCACCCCCCTCTAGTCGGCATCTCGATCCTTTCAATTGGTATCAGAGCAGGTTGCTCTTTGAATTGGCTTAACCGCCAGAGTAAAGGATGTCGGGCTACGAGGGTAAAATACCTGTCTTCACTGGATCTAACTATGCTTTCTGGAAGAGGAAGATGCAGATGCATCTTACCGCGATCGATCCAGATGTGTGGGATATTGTTGATGCAGGATACAAGGTAGAGAAGGCTGATGCTCTCACCATCAACGACAAAAGAAATATCCAGAATAATGCCAGAGCTGCCACTGCCATCTTCATGGGCTTGCAAGAACATGACTTTAACAGAGTCAACACACTGGAGTCTGCTAAGGAGATTTGGGATACCCTTCAGCAGATATATGAGGGCAGTGACACTCTGAAGAAGTCCAAGAGAGGACTGCTGGAGTCAACTCTAGAGAGATTTGAGCATGAACATGGAGAAGACATAAATTCTCTATACTCAAGATTGACTCTCATCACCAATCAACTGAAGGCATTGGGTTCCAACCGAGTTGAGGATGAAGATGTCATCAAGAAATTCTTATCTGTGCTGCCCAAGCCTTACAGAACCCTAGTCTTGATGCTCAAGGAGAAAGAGGGATTCAGTAGGATGAAGCCTACAGAAGTGCTGGGAAGAATCCTCACTCATGAGATGGAGCTCAAACAAGAGGGCAAGCACAGCACCTCCTCAGGACCCAAGAAGAATATTGCTCTGAAGACCACTGCTCAAGCTTCACTACCAGACAGTGATAGCAGTGATGATCTATCTGATGACATGTCAAGTGGTGAAGAGAATGAGCTGCTCCTTCTTACCAGAAACTTCAGAAAATTCTATAGGAAGAAGAAGCAGTTTGGATCAACAGATAGATTCAGAGGCAAGAAGCCCTCCAAGGACAACAAGTGTTTTGAATGTGGCAAGGAAGGCCACTTCGCAGCTGATTGCCCCAGCAAAAGGAAGGACAAAGGGAAGAAGAAGGAATTCCACAACAAGAAGAAGACTTTCAACAAGCATCCTTCCTATTCCAAGAACAAGGCTACTGCTAGAGCCTATGTAGGGCAAGCCTGGGTCTCAGATGACTCTGGTTCAGATGGAGAATCAGAAGAAGAAGAAGTCCAGGTCGCTGGGATAGCAATCTCCATGGCTGACACACCCAGCTGTGTCACAGCTAAGTCAGACAGCTCCAAGCTGATCTCCAAAGCTGATCAAGCTTCATCCACTCCTGCTCCCTTATGCCTCATGGCTAAGGACTCCAAGGTATTAACTGAAGATGATTTCCCTGATTATGCTGAACTAATGGATATCTTGGAGAGAACAGAGAAGGGTTTCTGCAGGGAGAGGAAGGAGAACATATCCCTTAGGGATAAGTTGAGGGAGCTGAAAGAGACCTGTGATGAAATCACAGATGACAGGGAGGATCTCAGGTTGAATCATGAGAACCTGGAGATAGCTCATGAGAAGCTCAGATCAGCACATGAGCTTCTTCTCAAGGAGCATGAAGAGTTAAAGGCAAAGCATGCCTTATGCACTGATATTTCTGATAATATTGCTGAAGCTATGCCTTTACCTGCTCCTATTGTTATTGAATCATGCTTAAACTGTGCCAGCAGAATCAATCTTCTAACATCTACAGGTGGAGTGGTAGACAACTCTAAGGAGGCCTCAACCTCTATTGTTACTAACTCTGTGGATGCAGCTGAGCACAACAAGCTCAAAGGAGCTAGAGCTTAAGAGGCTCATGAGAAAAGGCCTCTGCAGTGCCAACATTGGCATGCAAAACTATCAGCTTATAAGAGCTGAAATGCTGAGAAAGAATGATGGCCGAAGAGGCTTGGGTTACTCTACTTCTACTGCTAAAGATAAACTGCCTGCTGCCACTAACACTTGTCTTGCAGCAAAATTTGTGAAACAGGCAGGAACTAATGACAACAAGAATGTTGGTCATGAGCAGAGAAAGAGGAATGAAGCAAGCATTCCTTCTAACCCAGGCTATGTTTTGCAGAAGGATATGAAGGGAAAGGTAGTGGCCAAGTATGTAGGTCGCATGCGCCTGACGAAGTGGTTGCCTGCCATCTGGGTGCCTAAGTCCACTCTTGCCGGTGTCACCGGTGGCTTACACAGCTGTGTACCCACCTGTGTCACAGGCAGTTCTAACAGGCCACTAACCCATGTGTCTAAGGTTGCAGGTGACTGCCAGCCAAAGAGGATCAAAGTCATATCATCTATTGCTGATGCTGCTAACCTTAGCACAAATATGCTATATATACATCTGCTACTTCTGCTTATGATAAAACTGCAAAGGGAACCAAACATGTTTGGGTCCCTAAGTGTCATCACTAATCTTGCAGGAAACTGTCTCCAGTGGAACTGATTAGATTGTGGACAGTGGATGTACACAACATATGACTGGAGGCAGAGAGGAGTTTGTAGAGATCACAAGTGAAAATCTTCCAAGCAAACATGTGATCTATGCAGACAACTCAAAAGGGAAGGTAAATGGCATTGGTAAAGTTGCCATTTCTGAGAATCACTCCTTATCTAATGTAATGCTTGTTGATCAGATAGGCTATAGTCTGATGTCTGTGTCACAGCTGTGTGACACAGGCATGAAAGTCACTTTCTATCCTGAAAAGGTTATAGCTTCCAAACTATCTGATGATTCACAAGTATTTGAAGGATGCAGGTCTGGCAAGCTATACATTGTGAACTTCTATGAACAGCCTGCAGCAGCTCCATGGTGTCTAATGGCCAAGACCAGCCTAGGATGGCTGTGGCACAGACGGCTAGGACATGCAGGGATGAAGCTCCTTAACAAGCTAAGCAAACATGACTATGTCAAAGGCTTGGAGAAGGTGAAATTTGAAAAGGACAAACCCTGCAGTGCATGTCAAGCCGGCAAACAAGTTGGAGCTGCACATCGACCGAAGAACATCATGACCACCTCCACTCCCTTCGAGCTCATTCACATCGACCTATTTGGTCCCACAACATATGAGAGCCTAGGAGGTAACAAATATGGCTTTGTCATTGTAGATGACTTTTCTAGGTATACTTGGGTTTTCTTTTTGAAGGAGAAGACACAGGTGTACAAGAAGTTCAAGCATCTCATTGTCAGAGTCCAAAATGAGTGGAAGGTGAATCTTGTAAAGGTCAGGAGTGACAATGGGAGTGAGTTCAAGAACTCCAAGGTGGAAGCATTTCTGGACAAGCATGGAATCAAGCATGAATTTTCAGGTCCATATGCTCCACAACAAAATGGGGTGGTGGAAAGGAAGAACAGAACTCTGATAGAGATGGCAAGGACTCTTCTAGATGAATACAAGACTTCACCAAGATTTTGGGCTGAAGCTGTCAACACTGCCTGTCACTCTGTCAACAGAATATACCTTCATCCACTACTCAAGAAGACTCCCTATGAACTGCTCACCAACAGCAAGCCTAACATATCATACTTCAGAGTATTTGGTTGTAAGTGCTACATTCTTAGGAAAGGCAAACGCCTAACTAAGTTTGAAGCTAAATCTGATGTTGGTATATTCCTTGGTTATTCCACTAACTCCCATGCCTATAGAGTCTTTAACACTTCCTCTCAGGTTGTTGAAGAATCTATAGATGTGGATTTTGATGAGTCTTATGGCTCCCAAGGAGAGCAAGTTGCTATTGATGTAGGAAATGAGGATATTCTAAAGAAGTCCACCGGTGAGATCAGACCCACCATCAAGGAGGAGCCTGCCTCACCAAGTGATCAAGAACCCTCTTCTGCATCAATCCTTGAAGACACTGGAGATCATGAAATAGAGTTCGAGTGCAACCCAGCCAATGATCAGCTTGACGCAGAAGCCTTCATGCACCCAGCTGTGTCACAGGAAGAACTACCGGTGTCACAGGCAACTCCATCAGCTGTGACACAGGCAGTTGACCCCGATCCCCTTGTGATCAGCCGGCTGCAGAAGGATCACCCTGTGGACAACATCATCGGTGCCATTAATAGGGGAGTGACCACTCGATCTCGAATTGCTAATTTTTGTGAGCATTACTCCTTTGTCTCAAGTGTTGAACCCAGGACCATAGGTGAAGCTCTAAAGGATGCTGATTGGATCAATGCTATGCATGAAGAGCTCAACCAGTTCGAGAGAAATGAAGTATGGTCACTGGTGGAAAGACCTGAAGGCCATAATGTGATTGGAACTAAATGGGTTTTCAGGAACAAGCAAGACACTAATGGACTGGTGGTAAGAAACAAAGCCAGACTTGTGGCACAAGGATTCACACAAGTAGAAGGTCTGGACTTTGGAGAAACATTTGCCCCTGTGGCAAGACTTGAAGCCATCAGAATCCTGTTAGCCTATGCTGCTCATCACAATATCAAGCTGTACCAGATGGATGTCAAGTCTGCATTTCTGAATGGTAAGCTTTCTGAGCTTGTATATGTAGAGCAGCCACCAGGTTTTGAAAATGATAAAAAGCCATACCATGTCTACAAATTGCACAAAGCACTCTACGGTCTAAAACAAGCACCAAGAGCATGGTATGACACATTGAAAGAATTTCTAATCAGCAATGAATTTAAAATGGGCTTAGTTGATACAACTCTATTCACTAAAAGAAATGGAAAAGAATTATTTGTGTGCCAAATTTATGTCGATGACATAATATTTGGTAGTACTAACCGTTCCATGAGTGAAGAGTTTAGCAAGCTGATGACCAAGAGATTTGAGATGTCTTTGGATGGAGAACTCAAGTACTTCCTAGGACTTCAGATCCATCAACTGAAGGAAGGTACTTTTCATCTCTCAAGAAAAGTTCACCAAAGACATCATCACCAAGTTTGGCATGAAGGATGCAAAAGGTATACACACTCCCATGCAAACTAATGGCCATCTTGATCTAAACACTGAAGGTAAGTCTGCTGATCAGAAGGAATTTAGATCTATGATAGGTTCCTTGCTATATTTGTGTGCATCTAGGCCTGATATTATGCTTAGTGTTTGTATGTGTGCAAGATTCCAAGCCAACCCTAAGGATTGTCACAGAGTGGCAGTCCGCAGGATTTTGAGATATTTGATTCACACTCCAGGGTTTGGCTTGTGGTATCCTAAAGGTGCAAACTTTGAGCTAGTTGGCTATTCTGATAGCGACTATGCTGGGTGTAAGGTTGACAGAAAAAGCACCTCAGGTACCTGTCAGTTTCTAGGGCACTCTCTGGTGTCCTGGTCATCCAAGAAACAAAATTCTGTAGCCCTTTCCACTGCAGAAGCTGAGTATATAGCTGCTGGTAGTTGTTGTGCTCAATTATTATGGATGAGGCAGACCTTGAAAGATTTCAACATATCTTTTAATCAAGTACCCCTCTTCTGTGATAATGAAAGTGCAATCAAGTTAGCCAACAACCCAGTACATCACCAAAGATCCAAACACATAGAAGTGAGGCACCACTTCCTTAGAGACCATGTAGAAAAAGGAGATATACAGCTGTGCCATGTAAGGACTGAAAAAAATTAGCTGATATCTTCACCAAGCCCTTAGATGAGACTAGGTTCTGTGCCCTGAGGAGTGAATTGAATATCATTGATGTCTCTAACCTGCAATAAAAGGTTTGGCTTGGTGTCTAGCTGATGTGATTTCATATTTATCATTTGCATCTTTGTACCTGTGCTACCCACCTGTCTCACAGGTGTGTGCTTTGCATCATGCTGAAATCATATCTTATAGTCTGTAAAATGCACTCTTTTGTGTGCAAGTCTTTATCTAGATTAACTCATGTCAGCTTGAGCTTTGCTTGATTGATTTTCTGGCGAGCTGACACTGAGAAGATCTCTTAAGGACACTCTGATAGCGCTAATGCTTTCTTTCTCATCTAATTCAATCCATCTTGGTGTTCACTAGATGAAATACTTGTCACCTGAGTCTCCCAGCTGTGTCTCAGGTGAATGCTTTGAAAATCCCATAGGCCAGAGTATACATCTCTTTCACCTGTGTCACAGGTCCTTATGTCAGCTGTGACACAGCCACCTTATAACCTCTGGGCCTATATAAAGAGTTGCTGCGTCCACACAGAAACCGCTTCGAACTCCCATACCCAAAACTTCCGCCGTGCGCCAATTTTTCGAGTTCTCATCTTTTTCGCCGGTTTCGCCATCGAAATTTCTTCAACAAGTTGGAGGAAGCATTCCATTGAACTCTAACGTCGATTCAACCGCAGCAAAGTTCAATCTCGATCAAAGTAAGCCTCTGCAAAACCCTCCTTTGCGCTCAGTTCATGTTCTAGGTCTTGATAGCCTAATCTATTAGCGCATTGGTCCATATTAGGGTTGGTCCTACTCTTGTGCCATCTTTAAATCTCATCCAAGCTTAAATCAGCCAGCAAATCTTTGTCAAACTCAAAATTCCATGAATTTGCTGTCCGCCCCCGCACATAGCTGTGTCACCGCTAGGGTCTCACCTGTCACACAGGTGTGCCTATTCAACAGGCTAAGACCTCGGTAATGCTTAAGTCCTCACCTGTGTCTGCCTATCCTGACACAGATGTCTAACACAGCTATTACTCTGCATCAAATGAACACCCCTTACCTACTTCTCTCTTATCTATCTTGTTTCTTCAGATGTCTGGTTCTGGCAATCAGCCTGAGGATATCTCAGAAGATCTCCCGCTTGCCATCAGAACTCAGATCATGGATAAGAAAAGCCAAGAGGAATGGGAGGCAGAGAAAGCAAGGAGGCTTGCTAGACAACTTGATGCTGAGGAGAAAGCAAAGAGAGCTGTTAAAATCCCCTTGTCTCCAGCAGAGTTAGCTAAAAGGAAGCAAAGAGAAAAGCTTTGGAAGTAGAGAAACGCCAAATTGAGCTGGCTGCCAAAGTTTCTGTCTCCAGATTGGAAGAACTTAATGCTATGAAAGCTGACAAGAAAAAAAGCAGATTCAGCAGAGAAAGAGGTCTGCAGATGAAAGGAAAACCAGCATGGCTGAGGCTAAAAAGAAGAAGGCAGATGAGAGAGCTAAGAAAGCTTCTGCCAAAGATGCTGCTGTCCAAGCTAAGAGGGTGCCAGTTGTAGATACTCTCAAAAGAACCAGAGCTGCTGGTGGACCAGCTGATCTGTCTCTAAGCAAAGTTCATAAGAAGCCTCGGTCAGAATCTGTAAAAGAAATCAGAAAGAGTAAGAAGCAGCAGCAAGAAGAAGAAGAAGAGGCTGAATGGAGAGCCGAAGCTGAGAAAAGAAAAGCACACAGCAAACTAGCCATGGAATTGAATGATCTAGCAGGGAGGCTGTCGTCTACCTCAGGAGCTGAAAGAGATGCTCTAAAGTCAAAAATTGAAAATGTTAAGAAATTGCTCTCCAACTCTTCTGATCCCCCCAAAGATGTTTCAGTGCACAAGGACACATGGAAGAAAGACAAGGCTATCAAAGAAGAGCTTCATGAGTTGCTGAGAAAAGAAGAGAAAGCTATTGGAGATGAGAAGGCAGATCTGATTCTGCAAATGGAACGCCTAACATCTCAGCTTTCCTTGGAGTACAAAGATCTATGGAGGAAATTTCAGGACAACAAGTTGCGTAGAAGGGTAGATGCCTTATCATTGGAATTGTCCTCCTGCTCAGATGAAGCCAGTAAGAAGGTCCTGCAGGATGAGATAGCTGCAGTCAATTTGAGGATTATCAAGTTAGATTGTTCAACTGCTCCTATCTCAGCAGTCCCTCTTCATCAAGCAAGTGCTCCAGCTCTTCAGCAAGTATGCCAGCTGAGTCACAGGTCATGTCCTCAGCTGGGCTAGAGATTGTGCCTGCAGATATCGAGACCCAACAGAAAGCTGCTCTTGATTCCTTAGAAGATATTCTTGCAGAGTTAGACTCAAGTGGGCAGCAGCTAGAAAAGAATCTAGATGATTCTATGACCCAGCTCAGATCATCTTTTGATGCTAATCCACCTGTGTCACAGGTTGCTAGCGCAGGCAAGTTCGGTAAAAAGACATACCAGAGGAAAGGCAGAAAATCTCAGAGTTCAACCAGCATTGATTCTATTTCAACTCTGGATGTTCAGAAGTCAATGTCTCCTTCTCAGTTTCTAGTCTCTGAAGCTGAAGATCCAGCTGCTCCCAAGGCTCAAGTGCATGCATCTTCAAGACCAGTTTCAGCAGAGTCTCCAGTGGCTGCAAAATCTTCAAGTCCACAGCTGTCTCAACCAGCTGTTCCTCAGGCAGGAGAAGAAACTCAGACTCAAGACTCTCACCGGTCTCCATCACCTGTGCCACCGCCAGCTGACCCAGCTCAGTCAGTTCAACCACCTGTGTCATCACCTGTGGCACAGGTCAGTAAGTCAGCTGAGCCAGAAGAAAAAGAAGACAGCTCTGAGAGCTCATCTGATGATGGCAGAGGTGTGTCTGTGACTCCTCCAAGACCAAGAGCAGCCAGAGCTGACTCTGATGAAGATTATCAGGGAGAGAGTTCATCTCCAAGTGACAAATCAGCAGAAGCAGCTGAAGAAGAAGCAGAGAAAGAAATGGCAGAACATGAGGACAGCTCTCCCAGTCACTCTGTAAGAGAAGCAAACATGGAAGACCAATATCATTACATCTTCTCTCATGCTCTGAGGACTGAGGCCAATCAGATGGAATTTATTTACAGAGCTGATGCCAAGAAACTGCCAAAGAGTGATCCCAAGAGATCCAAGAACAAAGTTGCCTCAATGAGACCAAGTTCATTCATAAAGATGAGGTCAACAAACCCATACTTCTCTGAAGATCAGGAGTTTATAGCTCCATCTTGCTCAGACCCCAGATTCCACAATGATCATCAAAGGGGTGTATACCATGAGATTCTTGCCTCCAAAGGATTTGTAGATTGCAAGACCATTGACTGGTCAGCTATGACAGATTCAAGACTGAGAGCAGTTCCTTCTCTGATCCAAGCCTCAGGTCTTGAATTCCTATGCAATCTTCAGCAAGCTTATGATCCTGAGATCATCAAGGAGTTCTATGCCACAGTTTGGATAGAACAGAAGAATCAAGATGTTATGCTCTGGATGACAAGAGGTCAACTTCTTTCAATCACAGCTCCAGAGTTCAATAGCTTAATGCATGCTCCTCTGGAACCAGGCATGCCAAATCTTTTCAAGCTTGCACCAGTTCCTAATGAAGTGAGAAGAAAATTTTATCCAAGGAACTTCAGTTTCCCTGCCAAGGCCCCTACAGATCATGTCTATTTCAAGGGTATAACCATCACTGCCAAGCATCTGATCAAGATTCTCAATGTCACTCTTCAACCCAAAGGGGGTAACACAGATGCTGTCTACAATGCAACCTGGCAGATATTGGTGCACATAGCCAAGAATCAGCACTTTGATATAGCAAGATACATTTTTCATGAGATAGATGCTGTCTCCAAGGACAAAAAGGCTAAGCTGAGGTATGGATCGTACATCATGTATATGATCCTTCAAAGAACAAGTCTTCTGAGCTCTTCTCTTGATCTCTCTGTGAAGACAATCAAAACCCAGCTTAGACCTCAGGCAGATGATCATCCAGATGAGGTTGCAGTCCCTGCGTTATTTGGAGACTCCCCTGGACCAGCTGTGTCATCTCCCAGTCACACAGCTGCTCGACCTGCTCCTCCAAGGTCATCACCTGTTCAAAGACAAGTCCCTCACCGGTGCCACAGCTGCTGCACCTGTGCTAAACCCAGCTGATGATGATGATGATGATGACACCTCTTGCAACCCTTCCATAGCTTTTGTGACCAAGGTCATACCAGCTCATCTCTCTGCTCTGCGCAAAGAAAATCGCCAGCTTCGAGAAGAAGTCTCTCATCTGAAAGCCAACATGGATCAAGTGCAATCTCAGCTCTCAGATATGTCCAATCAGCTCTCAGCTATGTCCAACCAGTTCTCAGAGGTTCTCCAGCTGCTGAAGAGCAAGTTTTCTTGAAGCATCTCTTCCTCCTGTCTTCCTTTTTGGGTTGTTTTAGTGTCAAAGGGGGAGAGAGAGTGTAGAGTAAGGGGGAGAGAGAGAGTAGAGGGTGCAAGGGAAAGCATTAAGGGGGAAAGCTTTTTGGGAAATTATTTTCAAAATGATGTATCAAGACTTGGTTCTTCTGTGGTATCTTATGTCTTGATAACATTGTATCTTTTTATGCAAATCTTTTGATCTGATACATGTCTTATGCATTCTTATGCTCATTTTTATATGTTGGAATGCTCTGACACACATGTTTGGTATGCTTTAATGCACATCTTGCTCTGATACAAACATGTGTAAATGTTCAGATTCATAGTTTGCTTTGCCATACACTTTGTTATACATGTTTTATGGCTCTGATACCATTTATATGTGTATGCTATGATATGTACATGTTTATCATGCTCTGATACGCATATCAAATGCTTAATTCATATGCTCCGATATCTTTGTGCATTTTGTGCTCTGATATACATATGTTTTTAATATGGCTTGCTCTGACTTTCACATATGCTCTGATAAGGAATATAATGCTCTGATCATTCATCAACATACTTAAACTGATAAGAATGTAAGTCATCAGAAAATACTTCCCATGCTTAAAACTTGTTAACTGTGCATCTCTTGTCAAACAAATCTTTCATGCACAGATTCAGGGGGAGTATATTCTACCAACTTTCACATGTTTCAATACTTCAATTCTATATATATTTTTGAATGTGTGAAGCTTGGGTTGCCACTAACCACCAAAAAGGGGGAGATTGAAAGAGCATCTAGGCCCTAATTTGGTTTTGATGGTTAATGGCAACCTAAACTGGAATCTAATGTTTACATTTGAGTGTAAGCAGATCTTACAGGTTCCATGATGAAGGGCTATCCAGAGAAGGATGGCCACCAAAAAGGTACATGGTGGGTTCAAGGACAAAGAGATGGCTGTGCTAGGCAGCTGTGTCACAGCTGAGAAGAAGCCGGTGCTGTGCAGGGAGATGCAAGCAAGGTGATGGTGGCTTGATGCGTCAAGGGCCGTGACTTCAGCTGGTGGCAAGTGAAGCCTAGGTTTGCTAGTTTCTTTGAGTCCATAGGAACCACCCGTACTATCAAAGAGGGATGAAATAGTAGCAGTTGTCTAAGAGAACCTTGCTCATTGCTCAGAGTGTTGGTCAAGGGGGTTGGTGCTTTGAGGCCAATTGCCCTGTGTCAATAGCTTTGCACAAAAGTATGTAGCTGTGTGAAAACCCTAGAGCCTTAGGCACCTGTGTGACACAGCTGTGTCACAGGTGGTCTTCTGCTCTATGACTCAGGTACACCTCTATACCGGGAGAGAGCTTGTAAAAGCTAAGGGAACTGCTCTGCGATAGGGTCTGCTGTGTCAGGGGTCTATCGGAGGTTCTCTCCTTTTCAGGTAGCTTAGGTAGAGTATGCTGAGGGCATGTAGTGTGCCCAGGACCGGGCTGAGTAGTGCTGCTATCAGCTGAGGGTTCACCTGTGTGTGCCGCCGGTGACACAGGTGTCGGTCTGCCTGAGCCGGGTACAGTTGGGCGTAGGGTGTAGCTGTGTCACCGGTGGTTGACACCGGTGGCTCACTTAATCCTACGTGGCAACAGGGTAACGGTCAGGTGCCTGTGGACCCTATATATAGGGGACCAGGGGAGGACTCTGTCCTCAACCTTGCTCAAATCAGTGATTCACATACGACCGTTGCAAAGCCTCCAACCACTCCACAAGAGCCAAGCGCCTAAGGGTTAGTTCGAGTGGGTTTGTGAGCTAGAGCACGAGCAAAGGTTCCTCCAAGAGATTGCTGCTGGATCATCTGTTACTCTTGGAGTTTGTCTGCTCCTAGACGGGTGTAGGAGTTGCTAGTATCACCCAAGCTTGTGTGGGCTGAACCAGTAGTTTGTGAAGGTGCTCTGAGGTCTACCTGCTGCAAGGCAAAAGGATCTCCACAAGCAAAAGGAAGAGTCCTGAAAGATCAGGTACTCGGAGAACAAGCACGATTCAGTGCTGGCCAACTCTTAGGAGTGGTCTCTCCAACGGAGACGTAACTTCTCTGCAAAGAGTTGGGAACTTCGGTGAAAATCCTCTGAGTCTCCTTTACTTCCTGTATTGCATGCATATTTGCTCATACTTACCTGCTTGTGTCTCTTAGACTTGATCTGCTAAGCTTACCTTTTCACCTGTGCTAGATTACCTTTATACCTGTGTGTGATCATCTGTTACTCAGCTGTTTCATTCACTTGTATTCACCTGTGCTAGCACCTGTGTCACAGTTAGTCTAAGTAGAGCACCTGTGTCAGGTTATCTCTTCACCTGTGTCTTTCACCTGTGTGACAGCTGTGTGTTAATTTATACATAGTTTTCATCTGTGTCTCTCACCTGTGTCACAGCTGTCCACTATTAACTTGTGAAGTTAATCTGATAACTTAAACAGAAGATTAAAAGAGGAAATTTTATAAGCCAACTATTCACCCCCCTCTAGTCGGCATCTCGATCCTTTCAGTACTAAGTAGAACTGCGCGGTTAGTGACATGATGACTGTAGTAGCGTTGGTTGAGAGGATCGCTGGCATGCTCCTGCCCATCTGTTGGCACTTTGGCCGCGGCTCCTCCTCATCCCCTTCAACTGCGCGGGCCCCACTCCCCCTCCTCCTCCTCCTCCATGACCTTCTCCTCCTCCCCGGTCTTCTCCTCTACTGGCGCACATGGGCCCTCCTCCCCCTTCTCCTCCTCCGGCACGCGTAGATCTCCTCTCGGATCTGGTCGACGCCCGTGTGCCCCCCGACTCCTCCTCCTCCTCCCCCTCCCCTCCCCCTCCCCCTCCTCCTCCTCTCGGATCCGGCCAACACGGATCCCGCCGTTGTGGTTGTGGAGGAGGCAGCGCTGTCGTTGGTAGTTAGGGATTGTTAGGGAGTGTCGAGGAGAGGATGAGAGTTGGGCGCCGCCGTTTCCAAAATCACTTTACTAGGCATGAGGTTATCACAGTTGGTTCAAAATATGAATCAGCTGACATAATATGTTTCCTAGTTGGTTCAAAATATGTACCCACTGAGATTACTATATCAGATGGTTAAAATTTTGAACCAACCGGTTATGTCTTCGTAGTCCGTTCTTTTAGCAGAACCAGCTCTGGTTCTCGTTGTTGTTATCGGTTTGGAGAAAACTGTTTGAGGAGGGGTCCAGAAAAGTCCTTTTTGTAGTAGTGAGACTTGCGAGCAGCCATAGCTCGACCTCTTTTCGGGGATACCACCTCTAATAGCCATGCAAGGAATACCACCCAAGACCTAAAGGAAATTCAAGATCTTATGCAAGGGCAGCCAGTTGAGAAGGAGCATGCTGCCGACGTGATTGAGTGCCATATATCGGCATATGCCAAAGAATATAAGGAGTTGCTTCCAAATGACCTTTAGACGTTCACCTCTCGCCTAAAGGCTTTTAGTGAGGCGCCTGGAACTAGAAGGGAAAGGTCGATCCGGACATGCCCAGAGAAGAAGCCACGACATCACGAAAGGAAAGGTGCATCCACTACCTCAGCAGCTCGAGGCGGCCTGCTCAGAAGTATCTGGTGAGCTCGCTCTTCTCAAAAGCAAGCACCTACAGCTAGAATGCACATCACAGAACTTGGGTCCCTCAAGCTAACGTAGGAGACGACGGAGAAGTACGAGAAGATGGCCAAGGTGGTGAGGGGGCGCGAAGCGGAGCTTCTGTCTCCTAGGAGAAACATATCATCGTAGGACTTGCTGCCTACGATCATGCTGTCAGTTCTTCAACAGAAAGAGGGAACGCACCGATGAGGCACCGTGACAAGGTGGCGGCCTTCCTAAACCAGGCTCACCAACGGAAAAAGCACTTAGACTAAGTTTATAGTTGTTAAATTATGCTATATTGAACTTGTGGAATAGAAAGAGGGGACACACCGATGAGGTGCCATGACAAGGCAACCGCCTTCCTAAATCAGTCCGACCAACATAAAAAGCACTTAGATTGAGTTTACAATTACCGAATTGTGCCATATTGAACTTGTGGAACAGAAAGAGGAGACAGACTGATGACGCGCCATGACAAGGCGGCCGCCTTCCTAAACTAGGCTGACCAATAGAAGAAGCACTTAGACTAAGTTTACAATTGCTGAATTGTGCTACATTAAACTTGTGAAAAACTAGCAACAAAAATGAAAAATATATTGTTAAGTTAAACATTAATACAGACAAAAATTGATTAGATGAAATTACCATAATTTGTTTTAATACCAAACGAATGCTTAGAAATTGACTGACGTCCTTCTAAAGTCACGATTATCTTGTCATACCCCTGCAATTTGCTGTGGCCGCTTAGTTCCACTAGTCGCAATACCCAGATTGCGCAGCGTAGGATATATCGAGGCTACATGCAAGAAGAAAAATGACATCGATGTTTGTTGATAAGGTTCAACCGAAACCTACATCCTCGAGAGCTGACTATGGACACTTCTCTCCTGATATTATTCAATATCCAGACATTATCGACGCCCGTGGGAGCCGTTGGTCAGACCGCCCCCTCCATGACGACTTCATTCTCAGGTCATGTTTCAGTTCTTGGCAAATCCGAGTACCACCATTCTGACCGTCATGTAGGGCCGGTCTGACTGCTCCCCTATTGAAAACTCTGCGATCTACGGTTACAACGTGTGGCGCATCCCCTCCTTATATCCGCATCCCAGGGTACAAGAATCCGTCTCAAAATCTATTCCTACCCTATCCACACACCTTCTAGTACCTTATTACAATATTATAACTTTCCAAGTTCAACACATAACCCTATACGTATATATATTCGACACAAACTCAATATTTATGATACTTAAATAATATTTTGGGTTGCTTTTTTTTCTTTTATATAGGTTATCCTTAGTGAGAATTACTCCCTTATATCAATAACATAAGAATTTTTTTACCTTTGAAGGTATTTTAAGCTTCCAGAGCTATCTATTAGTGATTGGTGTACGTCCTGATCCACAAGCTGAGTATAAAGGGACTTAACAAAAGAAAATCTCCACTTTAGGGAAAATTCCAAGTGAATCTGTCCGTTTCACGAGTCAGGGTCACTTGAACCACCCAATTTGTGAGCTAAAAAATATGCAACAAATGCTGTCCGACGATTCCACATCTAAAAGAGACATTTAGTGGGCCAGTACTCAAAACTTGTGCCACAATAGCATGTTTGTTGCGAACAATCTTAAAATGTCATGGATACTGTGTAGATACAGGGGAGTTACCAAGCCAAGTGTCTATCAAAACCAGATTTGAGAACCATCTCAGAGCTGAAAAGCTCCATATCTCCATTAGAGTGGATTTGTATCAGTAAAATCTCTCGGCTTGCATTCAGACTTGTGTCAAGAGTTTTGTACTTTAAATACTTTTGCCGGATTAGGGTCCATTGTTCTTTTGAAATTTCTATGAACCCAGAGTGATCAATTTTTTGTATCAATGATTTCGGTTCTCGGGAGGAGTCAGGACTCCCGAGATTTTCTTATAGCTTTATTAAATATCAAGCATCCAAAGAACAAAGTTACAGTTGCCAAAATTGCATCTAACCCAGAAGGCTGAAACATTTCAGAAATGAAATACGATGATGGCTATCTACTTTTCCCCCCTGAGTTCCCAGCTCTATAGAACAGTTATAAATCTTTGAATAGAAAGTAACATCCTTCTGGTGATTGGACAATAATTTCTGATATTAATTACTGCATCTCTTTGTGTAGACGAGAATCCTGAAACATCATCATTCATCAAGATATCAAGCACCGACTCCTGGAGGTTCAGATGAAGAGCAAAACCGGTCATGGCCGTTGTCTTCAGGGGACCATCAGCAGCAGCAGCAGCAGCAGAGCATCAGCACAATGACACCGCTCCTTCAGCTACAGCCGGCATCACCATGCACAGGCTAGACGAGTCCAGTAACTCCGGCGACGGCGAGGCACTGAAGTTGCTCGCACTCGCAGACAGCAGCTGCTCCTTGAGCTTGTCCAGCGCTTCTCTCATCCAGTCGTACCGACAGACACCGTATGCCTCCTCGACTGGTACCTGAATTACACATATATATACACGAGATTCATTTACAAAAAACTCTACGAGTTGCTGACATATAAACGCAAATTCTGCATTTGTGACAGTAAATTTTTTTGCAGCTGTAGGCTGGCATGCTCACCCATCTCCTGCCATGGGTGATCTGCTCAGGCCATGATTCCAGCAGCTCAGTGACCTGTAGTGCAAACATGAAACCCTTGCAAGCCCCTTCCAGGCCACAACTGTTCTGCTTGCTCTTGCTCTTGAAGATCCATTCTCCCAGCGGAGCCTCCTGAATTCAAGGCCATCTTTAGTTTTATTGAACGGTTTTGCTAATTATCAGTCATCTGATTTTCTGCAACATCCAGCAACTGAAGCACACACACCTCTCCAGGCACATCAACAGCCCGAATGTTCATTATTGATGGCCATTTTGTATGCAACCTTATGGAAATCGTGTGCAAGAATTAATGTATTCAATATTGTTCAGATTAGCACGGTAGTAGTTGTGCAGCATAGGACTTGTCGGCCACCTAACAAACCAAGGATTGGTGTATTTGTTGCTAATTGAGGTACTAAGCAAAGAAAATGACAAGGTTCGACATATATATGTACCCATCGTGTCTTTGGCAACATTTATTTAATTATCTAATAAATTTTGTCTTCTGATGAATTGTGTACTACTACTACCTTTTGCATGTAAAGTTATCCTTGCAATATATCAAACCACTCCAAAAAGAACATAGCTATGTATGAGCCAACAACCACTTGTAAGCAACTGACTTTTCTTAGTTGCTGGTCAGTTAACATTGACCATGCTATCCATCACAACTAAAAAAGGCATTGCCATGAGAGTGACCACTAGTACAGAATCGTCTATCCGAGGCGCCATATCCGAGACGGTTAGGCAAAAACGTCTCCAATAACTGATATCCGAGGCGGTTAGCACGAGAAAACCGCCTCAGATAATAATTCCGGGAGCAACCGCTACGGATAACGACCACATCGGAGGCGGTTATAAATAAGCAACCGCCTCCAATATTATCCGAGGCGGTTAACTATTTATGACCGCCTCGTATATCGACGTTATCGGAGGCGGTTGCCGATATATAACCGTCTCGATTTAGTCGATATCGTGGTGAAGCCTTTTTGGGAGGCAAACGCCAGAGCCCCCGGCGTTTGGTTAGCTGCGCAAACGCCGGCGGACGTGGCGTTCGGCGCCTTGTGCCGGGACGCCAGACCCTCTGGCGTTTGGTTTGGGGGGCAAACGCCAGACCCCTTGGTGTTTGGTTTAGTCCCACCTCGCCCAGCGACCGCGCGGTTGAGTGGTTTATATACCCGGCTGCGCGTTGCGGGTTGAGATCTTCTGCATAGTAGTACGCCGTGGGCCTTTGCGTGGGTCTCCCGTGGGCCTTCCTCATTTGATACCGACCCGTGGGTCCCCCGTGGATATGCGCGGGCGTGTGCGTGTATAGTGGTGATGAGCTTCCGGGCAACAGGGCGCGCCGGCCATTTTTTTGGGCCCTCGGACATTGGAGGCGGTTATCTTTACCTAACCGCCTCGGATAAGTATATATCGGAGGCGATTGTATTATTCTGAGCGACTCTAATAATACATTATCCGAGGCGCTTACGAAAATGTAACCGCCTCCCATATGCCCCTATCCGAGGCGGTTAATGAGTTTTAACCGCCTCGGATGAGCTCTTATCCGAGGCGTTTGCATAACCGCCTCCGATGTATGCCCCCATATCCGCAACCACTCCGTCGAGGTGGGTGCTATAACCGCCTCGGATGTGCTATTTTAACCGCCTCGGATATCGTTTTCTGTGCTAGTGGACTCATCATGCAATACACATATGTTCCTTATCATGCATATATTGTATCCTAGCCCACAAACTAAGGAATATATTAGCTCCGAATACCTGATAATTAATTAAGTAATTAGCTAGTATTTTAATATTACTTATTGCCAGGGGAGGGGGGAGAGAGAGAGAGAGAGGAAGGAGGGCACTTACGTTTATAATGCCCTTGACGCCAGCTTCCTCGAAGGCCTCTCTGCACGCAGCTTCCTCGACACTCTCGTCGTCTTCCCATCCACCCTGCACAGGCCAACCACATCATGACCTTGTCACAAAGAGCTTTTCGATGGCAGTTTCTTGGAACTTATATAGGACATTATTTTATTCGATCTTTACATGATTAAAGGAGTGCTTGCGTATGACCATTACGATATATAATCTAGTCGATGGATTGGCTCACCTTTGGGAAGATGAGCTCGCTTCGCTTCGGCGTTGAGATCATGAGCACTTGCAGCCTGTCCAGCGTATGATCCTTCAGCAGGCAGCTGTTTTCTTCTTTATCGTCCTTGAGCATGTAAGGGATGCATCTGTCAAAGGAAAAAAAAAGAAATGAGATTCACGATGGTATAGTCAGGCTAAAGGGAAACTACTCCGATCCATGTGAAGAAGTTCCATCATTTGTAATGTTATTATTCATTCATCTTTATCTAGCATGGATGATATGTCTAGTGGTCTTTCTTGTTCTCTCAAACATCTTAGCATATTATTTCATGCGTGTGACTAGAGCTTTGGAGTTTGGTCATCTAACAGAAGAGCTTAAAGAACAATGTGTGGATGCATGATATCAAGCTAGTTAAGTACCCTGAGACAAGGCGATAACAGCCTTCATAGCGCTGCTGGTGTCGTCCCTGCCTTGCACAAATCATGGTGGCCTCCGACGACGACGATGAGGGCGATGCCATCTTTTCGTGGCTGAAGAAGAAATTATATATACAATTATATATCTAGGTCATACATATAACCTGGGCTTGGTACATGCAAGCTGCATATAAAACATCAGCTAAAGAGCTATATATAGAGATTTGTAAGCTGACCTCAAGTAGAGAAACCCAAGAGCAACTCCAACTCTCCCTCATCAATTCGTCCTTCCAGATGTCATAACTTCTCCCAGCTGCATGCCACTGGCCTCAAGAATCTCTTGCTTTGCATTAGTCCACTGGTTCTAATGCAATTAAAGGCTCTAGATTTGGGAGATATTGATAACGTGCCAAATTCGATTGGGTATTATTGAGAACCCAATGCTCAGAATCTAATCCTTATCTCTCTAGCTAGGTAGTAGCCTTGCAGCTAGCTTTGTATTTGATCCAATTAATGGGAATTATATATACAAGGTACTCGGAGATGGGAGGATTCTTGCTTGTTGTTCTTGGGGCTATTTAATTATAAGGGAGAGGATGAGAGTTCTCTGAATAAATTTGCATTAAGCGCCTTCAAATTTTCAGTAATTCAGTGTGGATGCTTGTACATTTTTCTGATCTAGTCAATGGGTTGCTTGCCCTTTTCTTATTGTGTCAACTAAACCATGTTTACTGGGAGACCGACAATCTGGACGAAGGATTCACCTGGTCAGATATGTTGCCCATGGGAGTATATACACGATTAATATATTTCTTGTACTTTCGATACTAACTGTTTGTTAATGACCTTGCTGAATCTAGTTCATGGGAAAATTAGATTCTCACTTTTTATCTTGTATCATGTCAATTGTACCACAGCTTGTGTGACACTGCAAATGTGAGGATAGTTCTCAGGTCTGGTGGAATCATATTCTGTTGGTATATTGATAAGGCGCAGTCGACATGAATTTGGAGGAAAAGCTTAGAGCCCCTTTGGATTTGGATTGGAGGATTTTTGCAGGATTTTAATCGATAGGATTTTTTATAGAGGTAATTTGGATGCAAAGAATGAGACCACCGATTTTTTTTATAAATTTGCTTAAAGCGTGAAATTTTTATACACACAACTATAAGTTTATTACAAGTACGTATGATTGCTTAAGTACTCAGTAACAAGCTGAAATGAAAAGCAACAAGGAAAAGTCAATTAAAAAACATATGTCTCAAAAATTACAAAGCCTGGTGCTACACCGCTACCTACGGATGGTGAAGAGCTCTCTGTGCACGGTCTCTAAAGTTTTGCACGCCGATATCACAAAGTCTCGGGTGTCTAGACGTTGTAGCATTGGACATGACCGCCACCAGCTGGTACACAATAGATAACCTGCAATGAAATAGAAATTTTACGCGTATCAATAACCACATCATTCCTACATAGCCAAATAGACCGACATAAATCAATTGCCCCCAACATAATGTGGGACCGCAAGTCCTGCCCTATCCCGCCTAAACAGTCCCCAAACATATTGGCAATACTAGTAGGAGGAGGTAAATTTAACATTGTTTGTATGACCCCATCATGCAAACAATCGAACTGGCAGTTAAAGAAGAGATGTTGGATTGTCTCGTTTTGGCTACAAACATAACTTTTTTTGTTTGCTGTTCTAGTTACGCCTGGTAAGGTTATCTTTAGTTAATATGACACAATGCTATAGGTATCATAGGAAAATCTTGATTTTCATTGAAACCTTGAGCTTCCATAAGCACCTGTTTGTAATTGGCACATGTTGATGGACTATAGATTTGTATAAGGACTGTACCAAGAACTGTCCACTCTGATTGAGGTCTCATGTTAGTGAGTCCCTATGCGGTGTTAATTGCACTGACTCCACTCTGGTGAAAAGCTCATACAAGTTTGGTCTGACAATAGATCGTCTAAATGACACTACTACAAAAAAGGTCATTCGCTATACCGTATCATTGACGGGCAGGGAAAAGCCCGTCAGGCTTCTTACCTATCACTGATGGGCATCCAGATAGCCGTCAGTGGTGACTCTATCAGATGTTCCGTTTTAGGGTGGGGAAGTCATACGATGGCCTGTCAGTAATGACTTCAGCAGAAACACGAGATTTCACAGGAAAGTCATCACTGATGGGCCTGAAGTTAGACTCGTCAGAGATGTAACAATCACCTATGACGGTCATGTAAACTCACTCGTCAGAGTTGTGAGTCTACAGAAAGGTTTACCCCAGTCGTTTCACCACTGACGGTCAGAGGAAAAACCCGTGTACACAGCTCTGACGAGCCCTCTGCTAGCCCGTCTGTAGTGACTTGGCTGGTCAAGTCACCGCTGATGGTTCCTTTTGCACCGCCCGTCAGTGGTAAGTTACGCGCCCATCTCTGACGGTTCCTTTTTCCTCGCCCGTCAGTGGTGACTCCTACATATATATCCTGCCCAAGCTCGAAGCAGATCTGTGCCCGCGCGTCCCCAGGACCAGCAGCGTGCGCCGCCATCGCCACCTAAACTGCTGCGGCCCGCGCGCGGCCCTCTTCTCTCCCGAAGGCCCTCTTCTCTTCGGCCCTCTTGATCCTATCCCTCTCTCAAAGGCTCCTTAATTCCTCCTCTCCCTCCCCCCTCTCAAAAGGCCCTTTTTCTCCTCCTCCGGTCCCTCTCCCCCTCTCAAAGACCCCTGCCTCCTTGTCAATATCCCTCTCCCCGAAGGCCCACGATATCCATCGCTCCTAGCTCCTCTTTGAACCTCTAACATGGTAATGACTTTATTTTCTTGGACGTGAGAGAAGAAATGGCTAATTTAAAATATTTATTTTATGAAATTATTTTTATGTTGTCGTAGGGATCGATTGATCGAAATTAGATGTATGGTGATCGTGCCACATAGAGTTTCATCACCGCTTTGAACGAGTTTCTTCGAGTCGTTCAAGAGGATATGGCGATCAAGGGAAAAGTGAAGATGTGTTGTCCATGTCGTAAATGTATTAACATGCAAATGTTATCGACGATGGGGGAGTTGCAACTACATTTGTTGATGAAGGGTTTCATGGAAGGCTATACACGTTGGACATGTCACGGTGAAGAGAAAGAAGTTGCAAACCCGACAGAAGCGGTGGAGTTTGTTGAGGATGAGCATGTAGCTATGGAGGAAGAAGCTAATTCAGAATCTTCGGATGATGATAGCATGGGGAATTTGGATGACATGTTGCGTGATATGGAAGAGATGACTGCTAACCCGAAGAATGAAAGAGAGTTCGCAAAGTTTGTAAGATTGTTGGAAGACGCGAGAGTACCGTTGTTTGTTGGACGTAAACTCGAGCATACGTGGTTGTCCGTCTCGTTAGAACTTCTAAAGCAAAAGGCAGCCTACAACTGGCCGGACATAAGTTTCACAAAATTGTTAGAGCTCCTTTCCAACGTTCTCCTGGAGGGAAACATCTTGCCTACAAGCACTTATAGGGCGAAGAAGGTTATATGCCCTCTCGGATTGGACGTTGAAAAATTCCATGCGTGTTCATTTGACTGCATCTTGTACCGCAAAGAGTACGTAGACCTACGAAGATGTCCGGTGTGCAAGACATCCGCTACAAGCGTATTATAAACGAGGTCGATTGTGACGAGGACGACAATGAAGTGAAGGGCCCCCCCCGCGAAGGTTTGCTGATATCTTCCTGTTCTTCCCCGTTTGAAGCAGTTTTTTTGCCAACAAGAAAGATGCAAAACGAATGCGTTGGCATACGAAGGGTCGAATTGAAGATGGAATCCTGAGACACCCTGCCGATGCATGCCAATGGAGGGTAGTGGACGATGCATTTCCTGATTTCAGGGAGGAGGCGAGAAACATAAGGTGTGGGATGAGTACGGACGGGATCAATCCATTCGGCAACATGAGTAGCAGACACAACACATGGCCAGTCCTTCTATGGATGTACAATCTTCCTCCATGGCTGTCAATGAAGCGAAAGTATATACACCTCTCCGTTCTCATCCAAGGGCCGAAGCAACCTAGAAATGATATTGACGTGTACATGCAACCAATGAAGGAAGAACTAGAGACACTCTGGCACCAGGGGGCTGAGGTTTGGGACGCTGATAAAGTAGAGTATTTCTAGCTACGAGCTATGTTGTTCACTACGGCCAATGACTATCCAGCGCTTGGAAACTCGTCCGGCCAGAGTGTGAAAGGATACGAAGCTTGTGTCTCGTGCCAAGAAGAGACAGTGCGTTTATTCTTACAGAACTCGAGGAAAATTGTGTACATGGATCACCGAAGGTGGCTGGCAAAAAACGATCCATGGAGGCAGTGCCCAATTAAGTTTAACGGAGAAGTGGAAAATCGTTCGAAGCTGGTGGAGAAGACCGATGCACAGATATATGAGATTGTCAAGGATATCGAGATTGTACCCGGAAAGACAAAAGATTGTACCCGGAAAGACAAAAGAGCTAAGACCGGGCATCTGGAAGAGAAAATCGGTATTTTAGGACCTGCCTTACTGGCAAGTTCTACACACTCGTCACAGTATTGATGTCATGCATGTCGAGAAAAATGTGTGCGACAGCTTGGTTGGTATTTTGCTGAACATTTCAGACAAGACAAAAATGTCATGCACGGCTTGACATGGAACAGATGGGCGTCAGACCAGAGTTGTGGTCCAAACAGATAACGTCAAAGACAAAAAGGGTGATTTGAGAGTCAAAACGCGCCTACCTCCCGCCTGTTACACTCTGAGCAAAGCACAGAGGAAGAGATTGTGCAAGTGTCTTGCTGGGGTGAAAGTTCCTTCCGGATATTCGGCAAACATACAAAAGCTTGTATCGATGAAAGACTTGAAATTAATTGGTATGAAGTCTCATGATTGTCATGTGATGATGACACAGATCCTACCTATTGCAATTAGAGGCCTAATGGAGCCAGGAGTCCGCAAGACTGTCACTAACCTTTGTAGCTTTTTCAACACGATCTCTCAGAAGTCAATTAGCTCAGATCGCCTTCAGAAACTTAAGCAAGAGATTGTCGTGACCATATGTGAACTAGAGATGTACTTCCCTCCTACATTCTTTGATATCATGGTACATCTCATGATACATATCGTTCCAGAGATACTGAGCCTAGGCCCCGTGTTCCTACACAACATGTATCCTTTCGAAAGATACATGGGCATTCTAAAGTGCTATGTTCGTAACAGATATCGGCTTGAAGGAAGCATCATCCAAGGCTATGCTCTGAAGAGTGCGTCGAGTTCTGTACAGATTACATGGCTGAACATCGACCTATAGGTGTGCCGTGTTCACGGCACTTGGGTAGACTCATTGTTGTCGGCACACTCGGAAGAAGACAGTACGATCCTTTACATACCGATCGATCAACTGACTTCCATAGAGCACATTTCATGGTCTTGCAACACCTGTCAGTGGTTGGGCCTTATATAGAGATGCACCAGCAACTGTTGCGCAAAAAAAACCCCAATAGAGGACCTTTTTGGATCATAAAGACGCACAACGTGCAATTTGGCTGTTGGCTAAAGGACTACTAGTACGGAAGGGAACTGACAAGTGAAGAAGAAATAATCGTCAAATGGTTGGCAAGAGAACCCATGACAAACGTTGTGGCATGGCAAGTGTATGATATCAACGGATACACATTCTATACGGAGGCTCAAGACTGGAAAAGCACATACCAAAACTCCGGGGTGACGATAGAAGCTAAAAGTAGTCTTGATGGCCCGAAATGCAGGTACTACGGCATCATCGAAGAGATTTGGGAACTTGACTACATCGTGACCAAGGTCCCGGTGTTTCGTTGTTGATGGGTGCACCTGAAGGACGTCCGTGTCGAAGATCAGAACTTCACCACGGTGAATCTTCGGAGTGTCGGGTCCAAAGAAGAACCATTTATATTGGCTAAACAGGTTGCGCAAGTGTTCTACGTACTAGATCCATCTAATAAGAAGCACCACGTTGTAAGAAAAAGAAAAAGGAGTATCGTTGGAGTGGATGGTGTAGTGGATGAAGAAGACTACGACCAATTCTATGATCCGGATACCGAAGATGAAGATGAGAGGACAAAGAAAAAGATCAAATGTCATATTGATAATGATGCCAAGCCATACGTACGTACTGATCATAATGAAGGACTGACATATCAAGGGAAAAAGCTAGTCGATGACGATGGCGATAATGATGAAACTTAATATAAGTGCCGTCATTTATGTGATATAGATATGTAACATATATAATATGTGTCATATACGTGGTGTGAGACTTTCACAGACTCCATAAGTGCAATTTTGATTATGATTGGTCGGTTCCAATTCTGTTATTGCAACTAAAACCAATAGAACTCTCAAACTGGTCAAAACATCCTAAGATGAAACTATCCATTTCTGGGAGCTCAAGTCAACACTGACGGGCAAATATTTATCGCCCGTCACTCATAACTAAGAGTGACGGGTGAGCCGTTTTACCCGTCAGTGATGACTCAGTCAACACTGACGGGCAAATATTTGTCGCCCGTCACTCATAACTAAGAGTGATGAGTGAGTTGTATTACCCGTCAGTGATGACTCAGTCAACACTGACGGCAAATATTTGTCGCCCGTCACTCATAACTAAGATTGACGGGTGAGCCATTTTACCCGTCAGTGATGACTCAGTCACTACTGACGGGCACATATTTGTTGTCCGTCACTGTTGATTGGGGCTACATATAGCAGGGCCCAGGCACTTAGAAAAATTTCATGTCCGCGCGTCCGTAGCCACCTGGACCAGCAGCGAGCCCTAGCCACCTCCGCCCAAGTGCTGCTGCCGCTACCGACGCATCTGCACTCGAAGTCCTCCCCGCTCCATGGATCCCGCCACCACCTGCTCCAGGCCCGCTGCCGTCGGAGCCGCCTCCACCGCGCAAGCCGTCGGGGCCGCCTCCACCGTGCAAGCCACCGCCGCTGACGTCGCCGAGGTCTCCTCTACCCCACCCACCGTTGCCGAGGTCGCCTCCACCGCACAAGCCGCTGTTGCCGCCACTGAGGTCACCTGCACCGCGCAAGCCACCGCCTCCTCCTCGCACTCCGGCGCCGCCAGCTCTTCCTCCCACTCCGGCATGGCCGGGTAAGTCCTTAGTTGAAACTTCCATTCAATAAAATATACACTTCCATTGTAGTGAGCATATACAACAATTTTAATAAGTGGACTATTTGAATCAATATTTACTTAGTCAAGATTTAGAGCATAATTCCGACTTGAACTAAGTACCAAGCTTATAAAGAAAGAACTAGCAGATTACGTGGGGTAAAACCTCAGTATAGTACCACCAGAATAAGTCAAATCTATAATTCTACTGTGCACTATCCAATTATGTGTTGTTCTCGCACATAGTCAGCTAGCTAGTATGTCATGTACTTAAATCTAATGACATGTACTGTAATGCAACCAGTCTATAGAGCCGGCAGTTTACTAGCTATAGATAAACACTGCCTGAACATTTTTTTACACAATTTCATTTGAATCACAGTTTGTAGTGAAGGATTGGTCATTTGGTAAGACCCCTAACTTAGCATAAAAACTTGCACAAGCATTCCATTTTTTTTCATCCTTCGAAAATCTGTTAAGCATTCAATTGGATGGCTGGGTTTTTCTTGTAGAGGTCACCGAGCCCTAGGGGTTTAGCCCACGGCTCATTTTAGGGTTTTCATGTGGACATATTAGGTCTTTATTTAATCTAGTTAATATATTTACATAAAAAAGAGGCTCTGGTCCGTTCAAGCCCGGGGATGAGGTCGAGGCCGAAGTTGTACCGCCACCAAAAAGGCAATGCAAACCAAGAACGAGGAACAAGTTGCCAACGCAGACCTTAGTCATCACGAGGGTCGACCCCGATATAGTCGCACCATGTGAACCAACGAGCTCGGCGTCGAAGTTCAACAACACCTGTGGGGTTCTCGTACGGGAGAACATCCCGATCACTACTCCCGATTGGAACCAGGTGCCTCGATCAGAGATAGATGCCCTGTTGACCTCACTGTTTAACCTGTTCGAGGTCCCGGAGCACCTTAAGGAGACGGTGAAGCACCACACCGAGATCACGATGTGTAATGCTCACAAGAACTGGAGAAACACTACGATCAAGGAGTACGTGATGAAAAATCGCCATCCGGGAAGAAGATGGTCAAAAGTAACTGATAAGCAATGGGACCAATTCGTCACCTCGAGGAGCACTGATGAGTTCAAGGCCAAGAGTGAGAAGAACAAGGAGCTGCACATGAGGAATAAATTCAACCACAACGTTGGCAGCCGCGGGTACGCCGGGATAAAGGGTAAATGGGAAAGAGAAGATGCTGCACTATGAGCGGTTGGGAAACCAGTTCTGTTCGAGGAAATATTGGAGCCTCACGCCAGAAACTGGGCGAGGGGTCACACGAAAGTGAACCCGACGACGAGGGATGAGACGTTCCCCAGTGACGAGGTCCAGGCGGTGTCCAACCGATTGGTACTAACTCGACCTATCCTGTCAATCCATCATAACTAATTTGTTTCCTAAACGCTTGATAGTGCAATAGGAAACATCTCTATTGCAGATACAGTTGAGCCAGCAGGAATCCTCTCAAGACTCCGTACATTCCGAGAGGTGGCAAACGCCTCTATCGGTTGCTCTGGGAAACTCGGAGAAAACTAGGCGTACACGAGGTGTTGGTGTAGCTGCTACATGGGATAGAACCTTTCCCAAATCACCTGATGCCACCCGCCGAAGGAAGAGGAGCCACCACGATGCTTTAATGGAAGCGATGATGGAGAAGGCGAGAGAGGCGGCGAGACAGGAGATCAGCGAGGATTTCCTGAGTCGGTCAGAAGAGGCGGCATGAGAGGCGGAAAGACAGGAGTTCGCAAGGTTATATGGGGATCTGCCACCCATGCATCGTGCACAGAATGTTCCTGGATGGAGCAGTTGCACCTCTACCAATGCGGCCACCTCTGATGGGGTAGCTACATCATATCCGTGCGACAAGGTAAACACAAGTTCATGGTACTTAGTAGAATCTTTCATACACATCCTATATTTTAAACACTACCCTATTGGCTGAGAACCAAGCTTTAACTGTTTCACAGGTGCAGGTGCCCACGAAATACCGATTGGTTTATCCTGTGCCGGGCGCCAATGTTACCATCGCACACGGCCTACTGATGTCAGCTTCTTCGGGGGCCCTGACGCACCATCAGTTTAGATCGCCGGACATGGTGAAGGTACAGGTGGATAGGGTAGTTGCGGAGTTCAGTGCCATGACTGTCCCTGTACCTCCTGAAGAGGATGCCACCACGTTAGGATAATACTTGATGACCTTCATCCAGTGGCCGAAGGCTCAAGTGATTGTAGAAGGGGCCTCGACTCGCACATCTCAGGCCAGCGCCTCTCCATCAACCTGGATATCTCATTTGGCCTTGAGCCAAACACATCTGTCATTCGACCGGAGAGATGAAGACTTGATGCCAGCCCATGAGGACCCAGTGGCACATGACACCATTATGGAAGTTGAGCCGGCACTTGTCGACGCACCTGAGCCGCCGAGAAAAGAAAGGCGCTCCAAGCATAGGCAGGACCCGAAGAATGCCCTACTGCCAGCGGAGCCCGTTAGTGCGCAAGGTGCCGCGAAGACTTTATCTCTAGGCACACTTCACGGGGCTATGAAGGAGGCATTTGCCGGCCCTACGCCTAAGGAAAACATAATACCTATGGAGAGTGATCCAAGTGCGGCCCAAAAAGCTCCAAAGAAAAGGAACACCAAACGGGGCGGCACAACAAAGAGGTTAGCAAAACAAGATAGCGCCGCTAAGTCCCTGTCGTACGCATCAACTCTTGACGTACAACAGAAAGCAAGGGCAGACAAATACATTCCCGGTCAGCCGCTCCTCTCAGACAATGAAATACAAACTTTGGGAGCCGAGGCAAAATTGCTGCATGACATGATTGTGCTACATTCGAGCCAACCGAATTGATTTGTATCCTTCATCAAACTCAAAGTGCCAGAAAGTTACCACTTTTATCGAGAGTTTGATAGTCCTACATTCAACGTCGCCTTTGAAGACATCTGGAGCATGTATAACCTGAAGAGACTAGACACCACGCTAACGAGGGTCTGGACACTCTGGCAATCCAAAGAGGCCAGGCGTAACAAAGCGAGTATTGGGTTCATCGATCCGTGCATCTTGCACGACCGCCAAATCGACGTCGGTCATTGATTTCATCTCCCAAGCATGGCTCGCGGAAAGGGACAGTCAAATGATAATCTTGCCCTACAACCCTCCGTGAGTTCTTTACTAGTTGTGTCAATTTTTTCTTCAAGCACTTAATTAAATAGCTGCGTGTGTTTACATGCATCTCATCTGGTCTATGCAGCGACCATTGGGTCCTTCTCGTGATAGTCGTACCTTGGAACAAGGTATTTTACCTTAATTCTCTTAGGCGTCGAGAAGGACTACCCCCTAGGGACTTCTCCAAGATTCAGCAGTGCGTTGACGAGGCGTACGCCAAATTTAGGGCAATGGGAGGGACGGCGCGCTGAAAAAAGTCAAATCCTACGCTCAGCCACATGTTTGACTTCCCGTGCAGGCAACAGCCGGCGAATAGCGTGACATGTGGGTTTTATGTGTGCACGCACATGGACACGATGGTCTGTCGCTACAACCCACTTTCCAGTCAAAAAGAATTCAAGGACTACCTGGCTCTCGACTACGACTACTTATGAGATCAATGCCGCATGAGAGATGTGTTTGCATACTTCTTGAACCAATATGTCGTCCGGCTAGGCGGTGAATTTTACGCCGGCGTAGAGCTGCCCCCCACCTCCGGAAAATGTTGATTTATTGATAACTTAGTTCATATTTGTAACTCTGTTCTCTTCAATGCAATATTGCTATGGTGCTGTTCTCTTCAATGCAATATTGCTATGGTGCTATCTATGCAGGATCTCTTTGAGGTTAATCGAGCGACTACTCCGCAACAACATAGAAGCTCGACGACATATATATATATGTGTGTGAAGTTGAAAGTGATTGTGTCGTTGTAATATATGTGCATTTCAATTTTGTGAATTTCATATATTTGTGAATGTATTGTAATGTGGTTTGTGATTTTGTGATGCTTTGTGATGTTGTTATTTCAATTATTTGTGATATATACTTTGTGCCTGTGCCTCGCAGCTGGGGCTGCTGAGAGGCTGTGTAGCTAGGGCTGCGCAGCTGGGACTTTTTTTCAAAGGGCATGGCTAGCAAATCCTGAGGCTAGCCAGCAAAACAGGTTTATGTAGGAATCAGGATAGGGTCATCACTGACAGGCACTGGTGGTGCAACCGTCAGTGATGGAAGTTATCACTGATGGGCGTTATAAAGTGAGCCGTCAAAGGTAAATTTCAGTACTGATGGGCTCCTGTAGGTCGCCCGTCAGTGATAACTTCCTACTCTGATGGGTGGGAATGGATCACCCGTCACAGGTAACTATCTTCACTGACGGGCGTCTTTTTTTGCCCGTCAGTGATGACTTCCTTCGGTCCTTTCCAGCAGTCATCTCTGACGGGCTGTGACTAATAGCCGTCAAAGGTAGATGTCATGACTGACGGTCGACTAGTCCTCACCCGTCAGAGATGTCTACTGCAGGTCGATCATGCGGTCCTCTCCACAAGTCATCCCTGACGGGTGCAGATTGCCCGCCCGTTAAAGATAATGTACTATCTCTGACGGGCTGTGAACCCTTCAGAGGTAACTTGTGTTATCACTGACGGGCTGCCCACCCGTCACAGATGGGCTATATCTGCCCGTTAGTAATCACCTTTTCTATACTAGTGTGACATGTTTGGCGATTGCGATTGCAACGCCTTGGCCATCGTGTCATGTTTAGTTCGGGGTATTGAGCATGTAAGGGGGGTATTACTAAGCCAAGAGTCTTCCCAAAATCGAATTTGGGGTCAGTTGTATTCCTATAGAGTATCCAAAGAGTCATATTTGCAAATTCCTGTGTTTTTATTTCATGTAGGATTCAGAAAGTCATGACATCTCATCATACATTTTTAGAATCGTGTAGTGCAAAGAGACCTTTACTTTGTAGGAGTCACTCCAACAGACTTCTTAGGTACTCCCTCATGTGACAAGGTAGGTTGTTTTAGAATCTGTGTAAGTCAAATATTTTGATTTTTAGTCACCGATATAGGAAAAGTTCAAACATCTACAATGCTAATTGATATCAATAGATTCATCAATAAAATATATTTTCATAATGTATACTTAGTTTTACTTGAGACAACATACTTTCAAAGAAACTGATAGTTAAAATATCACCTTGGATTTTGTGTCAATTTCTAAAACGACATACATTATGATATGGATGTAGTACTTTAAATGATTAAAATACGCATATCCAAGTCATCAAAAAGTCATCTTATAAAAATAGAGTCCACTATTCAATGTAACATTTTCCTGTTCATACATCTTTAAGCTAGGATGTGCTAGACTGCAAGTGTGCAGTAGTAAAATTGATTATTTTATCTAGGGGGTAATTTTAGTGAAATGGGGAAGGAAGCTACTCAACACCTTCCTCCGCCCCATTTTGCATCAAGCCTTCAAGAAAGTTCAGAGTTAGTTTATTGTAGCTAGCTAGATCCCTCTATTTTTTTCTAGCCATCAGAGATATGCACTGCTATGGAAATGATCATATAAGACACCTAATTATAGGTGGTTTACTAAAAACTGTTTGTAATATGGATGTTCGAAAATGGTTTTTACGAAAATAGATATACAAGTTTTTTAAATCATGAACAATAAACAAAATGTTACATGTGTTTATAAAAACCGTCTGCAATGTCATCTTAGGTGGTTCTTTAGAAAAACCGCATGTTGTCTGGACCGACCCAATCGGCTCATTTACTTCAAACCGCCCCAACCAACCTAATTGACACCACTCCCCTCAAAACCCTAATTTCTCACCTGCCTCCCTCTCACTTATCGCCCTCACTCTCTCAACTCTCTAAGTCCTTCATCTGACCGCTCTTTCTCCCCTCTTCCTCTTCCTCCATCCGACCACTCTCGCCCTCCTTTGCCGGCACCACCCCTCCTCAACAGCGCACGCCTGATCTCTCCCTTCTCCTCCTCCCCATCCACTTAGATCTAGGCGGGGAGGAAAAAAGGAGCGGTCACTGCTAGATCCAAGCCTTCCTCCTCTAGATCTAGGTAGGGAGATGAGCTTCGGTGCAGCGTGCGGAGGAGCTGGTGGAGAGGGCATGGCGGCTCTGACGGCTCTGACTTCTCCGGTGAGGCCACACTCTCCTCCACCAACGATGGCTCCGATGGTGCCCAACAAGGCTGCCACCAAGATAGAGTTGGCCACCGCCGGCCTTCGCCTAATGCGGCTACAACGACACCAGATCAACCATAACGACTCTGGATCTGGCCACGACAATGGCAGCATTGTTGGATCTAGGCCACGACGATGATAGATCCAAGTGTCGTCGCCCTTGTCACGTTGAATCCGAGCGTTGCACATCTAGATCCAGTCGCCGCCGCCTCGTCTTAGCTGGATCTAGGCGCTGCTATTTTTTTATTTTTTATAATTTCTTATCATAAAGGTTCTTATTGAAATGTTTTGAACCGTATGTAACACAAATTCCTTATCATAGACCCTTATTCACACGCGGTTCGAAAAAACCGTTTGTGATGACGATTTTGAACCACCAATGATAAGGTTATATGTAGTAGTGATCTGCTCTTCTCACTAGACATTAAAAAAGAATGAACATATTGCTTTGGGTGATCAAATGAACATATTGCTTTGGGTGATCCATCAACCAAATTGGAAAACTAGATGGTTGGGACTTAACACAACAAGAATAAGGCAAATTGTACCATTTGTAGAGAATTTTACATATTTTTCTATTTATACCTTTCATGAGTGTTAACTTTTGAAGTAACTGGCCAGACTCAGTAAGGAATTTTGTGACAAAAATTAAGAACTTTTTTTATACCTGTCGTGAGTGTTAAGTTTGAAGTGACCAGCTAGACCGAGGAAAGAAATTTGCAGGAAAAGTGAAGAATTACAGGGTTTTCGATCGTCGGATAGCACCATGGTACTGATTTTCATAGGATATGGAATTTTTGACCTACGCATTTTTGAGGATTTTTTTTTCATTTGAAGCAAATGATGATCCGGGTTCGACTATTGAACATAAAGGAACAATTGGAGGAAATGAAATATGAGCTCCAACCTCATGTTTAGAGTACCGTGGATGTTTCAATGCACTACTCCCTCCCGTCTCTCTCTTGTAAGAAGCAATTCAGTCCAAATTTCCACATAACACATCTTTTAGGCAATCCCTATGTTTTTAGTTCTCCACTAGGCTAGACATTGAATTTTTGCACTTTTTCAATCTTTGCATTTCGTATCTTGCATACCAAACGGTGGTGAAGTCGGCAAAGTGTGGCGGTGGTAGATGGGGGGTCTATTGTGAGATAGGGAGATGGTCGGGTGAGTTGGGTGGAACAATTGTGATGTATTGTTAGTCCATTATCTAAGATAGTGTGCCTGTTATCATTATCAGAAACAATCTAGAGAGAGGGGGTACGTGTCGGACACGAGCGAATCTTCGTGAGTATCGAGTAAGTAAAATGGTGCATATGACAGCCATGATGCTAGGCATCGAACATTAACACAATTGAGGCAGCGATGTTTTTTAACTGGGTTCAGCCTCGAGGAGGTGTAATCTCGTTGAGGAGCATGACCGTAAGTCTAGTTTCTCGGCGCCATGCCTACAATAGAGTCCTCGGCAAGGTTTTACTTAGGGCCGAGCTCTCAGGCGTATGACCGTACCATCGATCGTGAGAAGCTAAGGATCTTTTGGCCACACTTATGGTTGTGACTCATGAGGTGCTTTTTATAGCCCAAGGGCTTGGTACAAAAGACTCCCACTAGCCTTGGTAAGAGGGTAAAAGTAGGAGCAAAAAGTCTAATTTGATTATAGACTTAGAGTAGAGGAGAGAGGGACCCTTGGTCTATGGTCCATGGTGGACCCTTAGGCCTAGTGAACATTCTTTTCTTCATGGATCATTAGCTTGTGGACTTGGAATGACTTTGTTTTTGAATTTTTTTTGTTCTTGCATTTTCTTCTTGCTCTTTGTATATGTTGTTGTGATGGTTGAATTGAAGCCCCCTTATTGGTGTTGGATTCATGTTTACAGCAGTGACCTTATCATAGATATATCTTTCATGGCGGTTACTCTCTCAAACCGTCAAGGAGGATCCCTCCTAGATTGTTAAAGTCCTACTTATTAGGGTTAACATGCTCTTTGACATCAGATGTGGACCCGTTAGGTATATCGAGGCCCATCAAAGGAAAATTGAGATTCTAGTAGCAAGACCCCAAACCGCAACAAGAGGAAACAAAATGTTTAGGTTAATCATGCCATGTCAAAAGGGCTACGGTGTGGTCATGCTACATTTTCAAAAAAAAACTCAAGAAGTTTGGTATACCTATATAAAATCATTTGTATATATACAGAGACGAACACTACTTCATAATTTCTTATCTCAGGCGGTTTTCTGAACCGCCTGAATAGATGGGTCTGTGATGACCCCATATCATTATAGGCGGTTCCATAACTACCTATGATGAGATCATATCGTAGACGGTTCTCATTAAAAGCCGTCTGTGATACCCCCTTATCTCAAGCGATTTTGCATATAGAACCACCTGTGATATGTTCATATCACAAGCGGTTCTAGACATAGAACCGTTTGTGATACCCCCCTTTCACATGTGGTTCTTTCTATAGAACTGCCAGTGATGGTGTTTGACAGGAATATTCTTATTCCTATTTATAGGCTAGTCTCAGGATATGCTAGCCATAGCCTCTGAAACAAAACATAACAGCAAGCATATATATCACAAGGATATCACATTCACAAATCACATCACATTCATTCATACTTGGCATCCATTTCATCACAGATCATATCCATCTCATTCACAAAGTATACTCGGCATCCATTTTGAAGTATACAAGTTCATATCACAACACTTGCATATATATCACAGTAATTAACAAGTTCACATCAATTTTTGATCATCTCGCCTTGTTCCAAGTCGTAGGCGTGGAATTGATCATAATCGCCGATTACCTCTCTAACAAGGAAGGCGACGAGAAGTTCTCATATTATGTCAAGATAAGATTTAAGCAATGCCATCTCCGTCGGGCCTTTGTTCAAGATAAATATATGTTGAAGTTATGCATTTATAAAATCAAGAAAAATATGAAAATAAATATAGCAAGATTATGAAACCTTATAATCATTTTTTTGCCAAATTTGTGACCATGATTTCCATGTCATGGCAAATGTAGAAGCTAGGAACACTAGTTCCTCCTTGTTGTTGGTGTCACTAGAAAAATATAGAATTTGGTTATTAGCTTGAGATCATCATTAGTATAATTTATGATATAGTATTGTTGTGTATTGAAGGATATCTTAATGCCCTTATCATGTATTGGCGGTGTAGTGGCACAATTACCTCCTATCTTGCTGCACCTCTTCCACACCCTACATGAATCCAAATAGTTTGTTTTATGTATGTTGGAAATATGCTTACTTGTTGAGTAATCTTCCAAATAGTTCCATGTCAAAGTGCGCTAGCAATAACAAGTCCAAGTACATGACCCTTAGATGGTGTTGTATAATGATAACGAGAAACCAATGCTCCCTGCATATAGCTCTGTTGCCACGTTTAGTGAATCGAGGTTATTTAGGTGGGTAAGGTTCAAATTAATGTAGCTAGTGCAGCACTTATGCCTGGTTGTACGGAAGAAATATAATTTCCTTATCTTGTTGAGCAAGTAACACATTTATCACATACTCGCTAACAAAGTCTTCATTCTTTTGATATTTAGAGCAGAGACCATGTGTTGGTCGAGGAACCTTGCCTTTACATGTTTCCTTCAGCATTGTTCAATCTTTAATCTACACATAGAGAAGGTAGAAGTTACATATACGTGGTATTATTCTGTATAACACGAATATAGACCATAATTGTAGACACTTCTGTGTATAGCATCTGATGAGAGATTCTTCCAAAGATTGGAGGTTGTATAGTTCACACAAGTCCAAGAAGTTCACAAAGAGTTGACAGCCCTTGAAGTCGTGGTGGAAATGGTCCTTAATGAACTCCACCTTGATAGTCGTGGTACATTGTCTTGATGACTTCTTGACCTCTTGAGCCTCTCTAGTGATTTGACCCATGGCTCTCCATCAGCGTATTTATCAGCCAATGGTGCCAAGGGGAACTATTCCTCAATATAAAGGTGTGGTTGCTTGCGCTCCTTGGGCTTTGACTTGTGCCTCGCTTTCTCCTAGCGTCCAGATTCGTCGGGAGATGAATGAGCCTTAGTTGGAAGCTCGGCGCAAACGATGATGTTCTTGCTGGCATGGTAGCCACTGTGGTGGCCTCGTTTGGTGCAACATTTGACTCCAGAAGTGTGGGTAGGTCTGGCTATCATGATTGAACCAGGTTGATATATGGAGGGCATTGGTCCTCCAAGACTATGTTTCTCTTGGGCAACGGATGAATGCCCCTTTTTCTTACCCTGGTCTAGTGATCTCATCGTTCAGAAACTTCAACTTGATGGTCTTGCATATGTGATATACACTATCCAAAGTGACATTCACATTACTTTGCACTTTTGGAACACTGTGCATGAGGTCGCCTTTGTTGGATGGATATGCCATCTCAGTTGCAACCTCCAAGAGCTCGTTATCGAGAAGCTTCACTAATAGATTACATCGCATCATCTCCTTCAAGGTAGGAAGCGGTACGAAATAGAATAGTTAGCTACATATAGCTTGCAAGGGTACTAGAAGTGGAGCTTTAAAGAGACTGACGATGATTAGTATAGTATCCCGTATATAAGGAGGTATCCGTATACGATTCCCTGGACTATTGGAATAAGAATACGTATCCGGTAAGGATCCCCAGGAGATAAGGTAACCCCCCCGTAAGGAGGAAGGACACCCCTTAAACTAGAAAGTCAATCCTGATGTTTATGGAAGCCAGAGTTCTACTCGGGCACAAGTTCATTGCCGGTACGACTCCGGGAGCTCCCTATAAAAGGATCAGCAATCTCATAAGGGACGACAGGTCTTTTAAGTCCCAAGAGGTCCAACAAGTCCTTTAGATTGCAGATCAAGCAAGAGGCCTGAAGCCATCCAGAAGCCCTAGCAATTCCCACGAGAAGACCCGCCGCCTCGAAGGAGTCGAGCCCAGTGGAACTAGTCGAAGTAGCCTCCGATTAGGTCTAGGATAGCCACTAACATACACATCCTTTGTAAGACACTCTTTGATCAATATATACGAACATGACATAGGGTTGTTATCTTGAGGGAGACCCGAACCTGTATAAAAGGGGTGTTTCCTTACCGTCAGATCTCTTGGTCTTGTGCCCTAGGGGTCCCTACCCAACAACAAGTATCTCTCAAACGACTACCGTAAGATCGGCGGTTTTACCAATCGTCGACAGATGGCGCCGACCGTGGGGACCTTTCCAGGTCAAGCCGTCAAGGAAGTATCAGAGTCAGCAAGATGTGCAACTAGTCGCGATCAGCCCATGACGCCGACTACACGGCCCTCCCTGGTTTGACCCAAGGAGGAAGAAGCAGGTTCGGCGGGGGATCCGATCGCTCTCACGCGACGTACCGGGTACTCAGATCTGGGCTTCTATGACAACTTTGTCCAGATAGGTTTGTACCCGGCAACTGATCGTGTAGATCTTGGAGAATACACCTCTGGTGAGTATTCAGATTGCAAAGCTGATCACTTCAGGACCGAGTACGCCAGGGCCTTCAGAGGAACGTTGGTGCTAACCGACAATTCCCAGGCAGGAGCGACCAACCCGATGTCCAGACTATCGCCTGCAACTTCTGATCGACCAAACGATCAAGATCCCGATCACAGTATCCCTCCCAATGAGGAAGACACGATGGAGGGGAACTACACCTCATCTAATCCAGACCCTCGAGTGGTTCTTGCGATCCATGACGGTCGAGAAGATCTCGAGGACCCGGATCAGCATGGGGGCTCGCAACATCAAAGCCTGACGACTACTCCCCGCGGGAACGGGAATATGCCTACGGCAGTAGACGGAACCCCTCAAGGGACGGGGGTATATGTGTCCCGAACTACTCGAAGACTCACCGAGGTGCACAATCTGCTGTCACGACCACCGGCGGCAGATTTGACGACACCTGATGGAGTACAGTGGCTACAATGGCTGGGGACTGAACTACAGCGGGCCCAAGCCCAAGCCGAGTCTTCTCGACTCCAGTCGGTGACACACAGCTCCAACCGAGGGAAGACCCCTCTCCGACAAGAGGAATCAGACGGAGAAGGTCGACATCCCAAGACTAGGTCTCACCGGGAGGAACAGCACGTCGACCTCCGCCGCAACTACGAGCGACGACTTTGGAAAACGCCCCCTCCAAGTCGGAGAGCAGGTTCTACGGCTAGTTCGGAACCGGGGCAAAAAGAGCTTTCTCCTCAGCAGGACAACGGCTCCACAGGAGAAGTCGCCCAATCCAGATCGCTCAAGTTAGCAGTAAAGAGATAGTTGAGTCCCCTTAGAGAGTTCCTCGTGCAAACACCTTCGGTAAGATTGCACAGTCATCACCCCTCGGACCGCCAGTCCGTCACAGGTTACGCCAGCTCTAGCCTCAAGTCATCAAGCTACGAACAAGCCGATGATAAGACGCTCCAGGCGCCATCGCCTAGCACGTACACTCGACAAGCTTTTTCAACGGGTCACGACAAGTGCACGAGAGTCTCTGGAGCAACTAACGACAACTCGACAGGAGGAGGTGATGTTTTTTACTTCTAGTTTGTCCTAGCAGTTTTTTCTTACAGTAGCTTGTAAATGATACTTCAGTCAGTTCATAGTTTTTTAATATCAAGTTTCTAATTCGATATTTATTTTTCAGATTGCCTATCCGAGAAACTTCTCGAATAAGACAGTCGGGGGCTGGATAAGTATGTGGCATCAGGCAAAAAAACTAGCGTACACATGCGCGTACTGACAACCTGACCTAAGCAAAGGGAAAAAGGATTCCATGCTGCAACCATCAGGAAAATGAGGAAAGCCCCTTATCGCATCTACAGGTGACAGGGCAAGCCACTGAGCCCCCCACCTGACTAGACCTAAGGCCTGGCCGACTGAACTCCCCGGTTCCCGTAGCAAAGTTCCCCGACTCCGAGCAAGGGAAGGGGAGAAGGTACAACATGAACAAGTCACGTATAGACGTAACCAACGATTCAACCTGCACAAGGGGAAAGGGTTCTGCGCCGCAACCGTCAGGGATGCAAGGAAGATCCCTTAACGTGTCTGCAGGTGACAGGGGAAGCCACTGAGCCCCCCACCTGACCAGACCTAAGGCCTGGTCGACTAAGCTCCCCGGTTCCGTAGTAAAGTTCCCCGACCACAAGTAAAGGAAGAAGAGAAGATGTGAATATGACTAGGCCAACAAAACCCGCTTGCTTATCTGCATCCCCGACTACTTTGAATAGAAGACATCATGGATAGAGTGCAATGTTGTCACCAACAGGGCAAACGTGGAACTTACTAACTAGCGTCCAATATCCCTGCGACAAGGGAACGCGAATTGCTGCTATGGCCATGATAGACTGCACGAAGACCCCTTATCGCATTTACTGATGACGAGGAGCCAATGAGACCTCCATCCGACTAAACCTAAGGCCTGGTCGATCGCAGTCAGCGGCATACGGCACAACTCGTAAGACTAAGTCAAGGAAAGTGGACGCAAAGTTCGATTAAGTCTACAAGAACCCTCGCGTCTGACAAACATTTGCAGAGCAGCTAAGTTCAGGTTTTCAGAAAACAAAAACACACAGATTAAGCATAGTTACTAATCAAAAAGTGTTAAGTCAGCATCCAGCCATTCGAGACCTCTTCGCCTCGAAATCGGTTCCCTGCTCCTGCTCTGACTGGACCAATCACTCCTCTAGGTCTCGGACAAAGCGAGCAAAAAGGCAAAAGGTTAGTTTCAGTAAAAGCAAACTACAACTAACGTTTTTAGTTGTTGATTATATCTAGAAGTGCCACGACCGGGGGCTAGACCTTCGCTCAAGTCGGACGATAGGCGTCCTGAGCTGGGGCCTCAATGAACTCCAAAGCCGACTAGCCCCATGCTGGAACTGACTTCACCAATTGGAGAGTACCTACAGTACGCACTGCAGATCGACTTCCCGGCTACGAATAAACGTGGCCGAGTACAAAGGTTTGCTCGCCGGTCTCTGAATCATTTCCACACTTGGTACCCGTTGCCTACTCATGAGTGGGGACTCACAACTAGTAGCGAAGCAAGTGTCTAAGGAATACCAGACCTTAGACCAGAACAAGGCAGCTACCTAGCAGAGGTGAGGAAGCTGGAGAAGAAATTCATCGGGCTCAAAGTACGGTACATCCTAAGGAAGGATAACTGCCGAGCCGATAGTCTTGCCCGCCTGGCGTCCTCACGATCTCTATGTCCACCGGGACCTTTGCAAAAAGGATTTCGACGCCGTCCATAGCTTCTAGCGAACCTGTGGACGAAGGGACGGCTGACTTCGAGTCTAAGGGTCATTCAAGGATGTCACCAAGTATTGACGCTCCAAGGGGAGTTACGGGTCGACTCATAGCTCCCCTTGGTCTTCAGGATTCATGGATAGAACCCATCCGCATATACCTTCACGATCGGACAGTACCCGAGGACGATGCACTATCTGAGCAGATTGCCCAACACGCCTGGATGTACTCCCTAGGCGACGGGGCCCTCTATCATCGAGGAGCCCACGGAGTGCTCATGAGATGTATCACTCGGATGCAGGGTAAAGAACTACTCGAGGAAATCCATGGAGGGGTGTGCGGGGCACATGCATCTTTTCGAACCCTGGTCGGAAAGGCCTTTAGACAAGCATTCTATTGGCCAACAGCTCTCCGTGATGCGAGCGACTTGGTGAAGCGATGTCGTCAGTACCAATTTCACGGTAGACACATTCACCAGCCCGCCCAAGCATTGCAGACGATTCCTTTGTCGTGGCCCTTCACGACATGGGGCCTGGATATTCTGGGCCCTTCCTGGTCTCGCCCGGGGGCTATAAGTTCCTGTTCATCGCAATTGACAAGCACGCTATGGTTTCGCTAAATGTCAGCAGTACAGTGGCGCAGAAAAAGGAAATATTCTTCATCACCACGCAAAAATTCCACCACGACGGTTCAGTTTCCTGGAAATCTACCAGGCGAACGCGTGTGCCTGATCGATGGATCAGATCAAATCAGAGAGCATTTTTTGGGAAATCTAGTTCGAAAAGTGTTCTCAAACTATTTGGAAGTTTATCCCGATAAGGGCATCGTAACTCCCGGTAGAGTTACTACCTACTCGGAGAGGGTTGTCGACTAAAGTACTTGGGATCACCTACTCGGAGTTAGTTCCTGAATAGCACTGATTTCCAATAGAACTGCCAAGGCCTCACTTCACGTATTGATGGGGGGCTTGACGATGATTAGTATAGTATCCCGTATATGAGGAGGTATCCGTATACGATTCCCTGGACTATTGGAATAAGAATACGTATCCGGTAAGGATCCCCAGGAGATAAGGTAACCCTCCGTAAGGAGGAAGGACACCCCTTAAACTAGGAAGTCAATCCCGACGTTTAAGGAAGTCAGAGTTCTACTCGGGCATAAGTCCATGTCCAGTACGACTCGGGGAGCCCCCTATAAAAGGATCAGCAATCTCATAGGGGAGGATAGGTCTTTCAAGTCCCAAGAGGTCCAACAAGTCCTTTAGATTGCAGATCAAGCAAGAGGCCTGAAGCCATCCAGAAGCCCTAGCAATTCCCACGAGAAGACTCACCGCCTTGAAGGAGTCGAGCCCCGCGGAACTAGTTGAAGTAGCCTCCGATTAGGTCTGGGATAGCCACTAACATACACATCCTTTGTAAGACACTCTTTGATCAATATATACGAATAGGACGTAGGGTTGTTATCCTGAGGGAGGCCCAAACTTGTATAAAAAGGGTATTTCCTTGCCGTCAGATCTCTTGGCCTTGTGCCCTAGGGGTCCCTATCCAACAACAAGTATCTCTCTCACGACTACCGTAAGATCGGCGGTTTACCAATCATCGATAGAAACATATATTTACTAGGATCTCATCAACAGATAGGTGATTTCACATTCAATGTCAACACGGGGGGCAGAAGCTTGGCTACTCCTTTGATTAGTGGGGAGCTACTTTGCAAATTAATGTCGGATTGCAATGCCATGCATGTCCTCTAGGGCTCTCATACGATCACTGACCCTCGCTTCCACTGTATGTAGTACTTATGAGGTTGACTATTGTGAAGGCATACTTGTCAACCTTCACCTGTGAGAGATTGACCCAACGGCACTAAAACAATAGAATCTTGAACTTTACGTGGTCCAACTCCCAAATCTCCTCTATGTACCCATAGTACGAGCTCTTCTTCATAGCCATATCTCAATCATGTAAGCAGACACCACTGTTTTGGTACATGCTCTTCTGATCCTGATCTCTCATATAAAACGTATAACCATTTATGTCCATGCCTTGTGATGTCACAACTGTTAATGATGGTCCTTCTGCTAACCATGTGAGCATAGGTTTACCTAACAACAGACCATGAGATTGCTCATATAACCATCTATTGAACCGATGGTTGTGTTCTTTTGTCACCAAAGCATTTGTTGCTTTTGAATTATCCTTCCAAAGCTTTGCCTTGTGTTGGTGGACGTACGGGCCAACTACAGCCATCTATTGCAAGACCGTGAAATGGGCTTGATCATGACCTTCCATTCAGCTTTGATATCTTTCTTGCTGATGGTCCCGATACCCCGAAGCCTCCCCTCATAGCGAGATTGTGGCAAACCTATCAGTTTTGCTGCAACTATGTAGTCGATGCGGAACTCGATGACCTCTTCACTTGCATAGCATTCGACAATGCTATCCTCCAGCCGAGATTGGTTATGCACATAATGCTTTAGAATTCCCATATATCTCTCAGACAGGTACATGCTACGTAGGAAAACTAGTCCACACCACTTAATCTTTCTCACAAGATGGAATTTGAGATGGAACATGATATCAAAGAATGATGGGAAGAAATACATCTCAAGCTGACATAGAGCTTTCACCACTTCCTCCTGAAGAGCATCTAGTTCGAAGGGATTGATGACATTATGAGAAATTGTGTTAACGAAAGAACACAACCTCATATTTTCTCCCGAACCTTGATAGGTAGAATATTTTTAATTGCAACTGGGAGCAGCTGAGCAATCAGCAGATGTCAATCATGAGATTTTAGGCCAATCAATTTCAAATCTCCCATCGAAACAAGTCTTTTGATGTTAGAGGAGTAGCCGAAAGAAATTTTCACACCATGTAGGAATTGGCACAACTTTGTTCTCTTAGCACTGAATAAAGTATCACAAGCAGGTTCGCAGAATGGCCGACTGATTTCAGTCTCTTTTGGGTGTAAGTCATTTCTGATTCCCATAACAAGTAAGTCAAGGCGTGTTTTGAGGTTATCCTTTGTTTTTCCCTTCATATTCAATAACAGACTAATCACGCTATCACATACATTCTTCTCTATGTACATGACATTGATGCACATATGAACTTATATGTGCTCCCGGTAAGGTAAGTTTCAAAATATCGATATGTTCTTCCACACGGCCTTCTCACGTGTAGTCTTGACTTTCCTCCCCTTCCCTTATGTAATTTTGATATACTGTCATCGTTTCCTTTGTCGAATTGTTTTTCATTTGATGGTGCGGGTGATCCCGTCGAAGGAACCTATGGTGATGCATATACACGGTTTTTGTGAGAGCCTAGTTTCAACTACCAGACCCCCCTGTGTACATCCTTGTCAGTCTAGGACCAAGCTGACGAATACAGGTGAAATGTATACGATTGCATAACACTTTTAAAAAATTATAGAACGGTTTGAATAAAATAAGCCACCCGGCTTACCATGTCTTGCGACATTAATACAATCAGAGGAAAAAACGGAATTGAAAGGCGGAGCGGCTCCATTCGTGCCATAGGCAGTTGACGGAGGCCATGCAACCTACTCTTCAGGATCATCATAGAAGTAATCTTCATCGACTCTTTCCTCAGCATACTCCTCTGCACACCACCACAACAAAACATGCTCGATGAGTACTTCGTGTACTTAGCGTGCCTCCTCGTAGGGAAACACCTAAACTAGTGTACATGAGGTTTCAAAGGAAGTCTTTAGGGCTCTTTTTGCGTAAAAGGAGTTTTAGTTGAAATATTAGGGTAGATTTAATGGCATCATTTTGACATAAATCAGTTTTATTATCAGGGGTATCTTTCATCATGTGTGGTCCACGACCGACACATTCGGGCAAGGAACTCTTGCCTTAGCTCATTCATAGGTTCCATCAGCAAAGGGGTAGAGGGAAATAGCAAGGGGGAGAGGGTCAGGTCCTTTTCATCAAGAATGAGTCATGTGATGTCCATAACCGTGGACATGGCTAATCAATTAGTTTAACACTCTGCAGTGTTTGTACACTTTACCCACATGACACGATCATCCCCTTACGCCAAGCTGATCGGGCTTATACACACGCCCATTGGTGTGTCAGCAGGGTGACCGTGACGAGGTCTTTTAGCTAGTTTCATCTCGATGTGACATGCCCACTAGGTTTCGACAAGGAGGAGCGTACACTCGCTTACCCTGCTTGCCCCCCTTTTGTGCCGAGATCCTCGTAGCTATGTCCACCCTTCTGCGGTACGACAATGTCGACATCAAGACTCGACTAACCTATTCAACCAAGCCAGTGCCCATATAGCATGTGGTTTTACTATTTTCACAATTCTCAGGTTCAAGACTTCGGCCTTATTTGATATGGACGACTAATGGCTTCTTCATCTCATGAAGAACGACCATTGCTCCATCACATGATCCAACTGTCGCTCGCACCTTTTAGATGGTAAGTTTTACCCAGAGTAGAATAGGAAGAATAGAGAGAGAAGGAAACATCGGACATCTGGCCCAGCTCAGCGAGCTCAACAAATAAGTTTCAACAAGGATCATTGATCCAAAGTTCATTCCTCCAATGAGGCAATTCAAAATAACCTAAAGATAGATTTAAGCATGGCTAAGCATTTCTCTACTCTATTCAGAATAATAACCTACTAATCTACTCAGGGTATCAAATAAACATTTGATAAGTGAAAAGGTAAATGTGTGTCAATCGATATGCTAGCTACTAGATTAAAGCATCATGCATGTTTCTAATCGACAAAATATAATGACTTTCAGAAATGTATGATCAAATATGATCAAGAAAGAGGGGGCATGCCTCCGTGGTAGTGTTCCTCCATTTTCTCCTATACATGAAGCTGCATCAGTCTCTTCACTCCCTATCGTCGTAACGCAACGAGAGCGAAATAAATATCAACCTTAGATATCAACATTTTAGAAAGCAATATGAGAAAGAGGAACGACGAAGGAAAGATATGGGTGGAATGGAAAGATGGTGCGAAGGTGTCATCACGACGAAGATTGAAATAAGGTCTAGCTCTAAAAAATCCTTAGTATAGGTCCTCTAAGACAAGGCCATAACTATATATACATATAATATTATAATATTTCAGATCACAAGCATAGCTACTATACTCTAGCATATCCAAAAACAGTAACATGCTGAACCCATCCAAAGCCTAACATGCTAGGTATAACATAAAGCCTATCATACTAGCATACATGAAAATGAATTATCACATAACACTAGATCATGAGACACACTTAATTAATCATGAGCATGGCATAACCTAACATAATTAGTATACATGCGAAGGTGATGACACATAGCAACTGGATTGTGAGACATGATTAACGGAAATGAACATGGCATATTCTAGCTTAACTAGTGATCATGTAATTAGCATTTCAGAGATTATCATCATCTGGTTACTGTTATAGTATTGCTCAAAAAATAATTAACCATGTATTGAAACCATATAATTACATACTTTGACGTACACAACATGTATGCTAAGCATAAGCACCATTTACGCATGCTAATTAAATTAAATTAAGCTAATCATAGAGGTCAATAAATCAAAAACTACTCTCTGAAATTAATTACAGCAAGCTAATAATAGAGATAAAGTTAAAACAGTAAACAATAGATACTTAAAATAAGCCTAGAACAACATGTGATTTATGTTACGCTAAAACACATCTGCTAAAAGGTTGCAAACATCACTATAAAATAGTACTGGGGTGTATCTACCTTATACAAAAATTAGATATTAAAAACAGATAGTTCTTATTTTAAATAATTAAAACAGTGAATCTACACAGTTCTAAAAATTATGAAATTTAATAGAGGGGTTTCTACACATACTAGTACACATGAAAAGGTGATAACCCGCAATGGCTAATTCATGAAAGATGAACAATAGCATGATAACTTAGCAGCAACGGTAAACATGTAATAGCAAACTAAAGGGTAATTTTAGCTTATCACATTAATATTATTGTTCACATAACTAATTAGAATATATGAGAACTATAGAACTATATTCCATCATGTACACCACACATGCTACCAAAGAGTAGGCCTTCTACTAAGCATGCTAATTAAATTAAATTAAACTAAATTCAAATCTTATATAAATATGATCTACTAGCACGCATGATCAAGCGATAACACGTAACCACTAAAGCATGAGATTTAAACAACAGAATAAACATGACATAACCTAGCACGGTAGTCTGTACCACAGAAATTATTAATAAACCCTATCATGCTAATTTGACATGAACAACACGGCACACTGCAGATATTAACCACAAATGAATATTTAGGTTCCTTAACAATATCTCATTCGACACTATATAAATACACATATCAAAAGCATCAATAAAACTAGAACTATAGGAGAGCTATGTTAAGCAATACAAATTCATACATCAAGCAAGACTTGACCTATGGCTTAAGATCATTACCAAAATAATATGAAACCTTATTGAGTCTAGTATATAAACTACATCAAACAATTCGTACAAACCTTAAATCATGCGAGCATGCTCATGTACATAAATATTCATTATAATAAATCTAATCATGCTATGCAATCTTGTAACCAGAGGTGTCATATATAACCAAGGTTGGACAAGATAGACAAGATGCAGACTGAATCTGGACATCCGCGGATAGCACGTCGGAGATGGATGCATTCCCGACAAACGGCTGCATGGATCAACAAGAAAATTTACAGATGTGTTGATAGGAACCTAGGACTCAAAGAGACCAAATGGATTCTTGGAAGACTCACTGGATCAACGGAAAAAGAGGTGATAATGCAGCTATACCATTCGAACAGCCACCCATAGACCCGAATAGCAGAACAAGGAAAAGGGATTTCCCAGAGATTGGATCGTTGGATTGCCTCCAAATTTTGTGGAGATGGTCTTCATATTATTGAGCATGATTCCACTGAATGAATCTTCAAAAGAAGGTCCGAGGCGGCAAGGACGTTGTTCCAATCTTGATGCACCCGCAGGCAAATCTAGATACAAACAACATGTCAGTGTTTGGAGCTTTGCTGGAGATTGCACCTTTGGATCTTCACCAAATTTTGCAGAGAGGTAGAGGAGGAGGTTACTCATCTTCTCACTGGAGGGATCTTCCAAAAGATTTTCAAAGCGATGGGAATTGGGAAAATACAGAGGCGGTGCATGCTGTTTGGAGACTGCACGCAAACAAAAAGGGGAGGCAGAGGGTTTGGAAAGTTTAGAGGAAAGGATTTCGTGGGAAAGAAGTGTGGGGGAGTGGGGAAAAGAGAGGGGAGGAGGAGGTATTTATAGAAGAGTGAGGGGAGGAGAAGGGGCACCATGGAGAGGAGAAGAGGCACCGGGGGAGGTGAAGAGGCACCATGGGGAGGAGAAGAGGCACTGGTGGGAAGGAGAGGCCGTGGCGCTCGGGATTCCGGCTAAAATAGCCGGCGGCGCAACCAAGGACAGAAGGAGAAAAAGAAAAAGGGATTTCCTTTATCAGAAAACCAAAATAAAAATAAAGAACAACAGAGCGAGATTAAATACCAAATGAACTCCCAAAATTCTGAGAAATATCCAGGAGACATATTCCAAATCAAAAAGCCAAATCAAATTCAAGTTGGATAAATTTAAATTAACTCTGGCTTAATTTGTAAAATTGAAATTAAGCTTTAATTAGTGAAACAGGCAAAAAAAACACAGAATTTTTGGGTTCTTATTTTTAGATTATTTTTAAAAGCTCAAAAATTCAGTCTGTTTCAGTTTTCCCCTAGTGCTTAAGCCACACACTCATGGTATCATCCAAGTAGTTCATGTATGCTTTTGCTCCTTTCATACTCAGCCTCGAAAGGTTAGCAAGGGCAGAATAATTATTTATGGCACAGAACAGCAAACAACACAGATTGAAGTTCTCTTACTTGTGCGCATCAAATACCTTCACCGCATCGGTCCACATTTTTTCGACATCATCCATCAATGGCTCCAGGAAAACATCTATATCATTTCCAGGTTTCTTCGGTCCTTGCGCAAGTATAAACACTACTACAGATTGACCCTTTGCTGAACCACCTCCACTGATGGGCACACAACGGACCGTCGTTGGAGGGGATCCCCGCTGATGGTCTCCTATCCACCCGCCAGCGGAGAAGACAGCCAGGCTAGACGTGAGGACCAGCATTGACGGGCCACTAAACAGTCCGTCAGTGAAGATGCACCAAGGGTGCCATAGATGACGCGTCCTTTTCACTGACGGGCGGTAAGTAAGCCACCGTCAGCGGAGAGGTAGTCTTCACTGACGGGCTCCTTGCGTGGCCGTCAGCGACCATAGGTCGAGGGCTGACTACAGAAGCACTGACGGGCCCTTTTTATAGGTCTGTCAGTGGTAATGTCACTGTATAATACCAGAGGCGGCGCTCGCTGCTGGCCAGTGCTCGTGCGCCCACTGACCAGTAGCGAGCACCACCGCCGCCCCATATGCTACCGCCGCCGCCCCCCCACCCACAAACACTCCTCCCCTCTCCCCAACCCTCCTCCTATCCCTCCTTTCTTCCTCCCCAAGCTCAAGATCTCTTTAGATCTAGATCTCCTTTCCTTCCCAAACCTTCCCCTTTCTTCACCCATTTCTAGATCTCTCTCTCTCCAACCCAACAAGATCTCTCATCTCTCCCTCCTCCTCTCACTCTCTCCATAGATCTCTCTTTCCTCGCTAAAGATCGCTAGCGCTCGGTAATAATGCTCGCTAGTGTTCTTTTCATTTTGTATATGTATTTGATGTGATTTCCGGTCATCGAGCCGAGGCCTAGTGTTTTGTTCTTTTTCGTCGAACTGATTAGTTTCGTGTCATAGGGATCGATCGATGGATCGCAGTTGGATGTACGACAACCGGGCGATAGAGAGTTGGGCTATGGCTTTGAATGAGTTTCTTGATGTCGCCAAGCGAGATATGAGGAGAAAAGGTGGCACAAAGATTTGATGTTCGTGTCACGATTGCAAAAATTTGGTAACGTTCGATACGAGAGGGAGGGTGACGGTACACCTGACGCTTAAGGGTTTCATGTCAAGTTATAGACATTGGATATGTCACGGTGAGGAGCAAGAAGATCAAGTGTTACAGCAAGATGCCGAACACGGAGAGGACGAAGAAGACGAGAGGAGTTTCAAACCTGACGTCGAAGAAGAAATGGGGAACAATTTGGACGATATGGTGCAGGACGTTCACATGGTGGAGCAGGTGGTGATAGATCCTGAGGATGAAAGAGAGGCTGCTAAGTTCACGAGACTAGTTGAAGACTCGCAAACCCCGTTGTATACCGGTTCCGATCCAGAGCACACGCGTCTGTCGGTCACGCTGGAACTTCTAAGGATCAAGGCAGCCCATAATTGTCCAGACGAAGGCTTCGATGAGACATTGGCTTACTTGCAAAAGTTTTTCCCAAAAACAACTTGTTGCCTACGAGAACCGATGAAGCCAAGAAGGTTGTCTACCCTCTTGGATTGGACGTGCAGAGGTTCCATGCGTGTCTGAATGACTGCTTTATTTACCGCACGGAGCACAAGAAGCTGTACAAGTGTCCTACGTGCAACACATCCAGATTCAAGCGGGGTAGAAACCAAGTCGATGATGAGGACCCAGTGATGAGTGGTGCTCCGGCAAAGATTGTATGGTATCTTCCAATCCTTCCCCGTTTGAAGCGTTTATTCGCTAACAAGAAAGAGGCAAAACTGATACGTTGGCACGCTGAGGGGCAAAAAATTGATGATGGCGTGATGAGACACCCTGCCGATGCTTCGCAGTGGCGGGCAATCGACGCCCAATATGATGATTTTAGAAAAGATCCGAGGAATATCAGGTTCAGTATGAGTATGGACGGAATCAATCCGTTCGGCAACATGAGCAGCAGACATAGCACTTGGCCCGTGGTTCTATGGATGTACAACCTTCCTCCATGGCTGTGCATGAAGCGAAAGTATATACACCTCTCTATTCTAATTCAGGGGCCGAAGCAACTTGGGAACGATCTGAACGTGTATCAACATTTGTTGTTCGAAGAACTAGCTACACTATGGGAACCAGGGGTCCAGGTCTGGGACGCTTACCAAGAAGAATATTTCAATCTGAAAGCGCTGTTGTTCACGACGGTCCAAGACTATCCCGCGTTCGGATATCAATCCTGCCAGTGTGTTCATGGATACAAAGGATGTGTTAAGTGTTTGGAGTTTACAACAAGTTTACACTTAAAGGGCTCTAAAAAAATCGTGTTCATGGGCCACCGAAGGTGGCTGAAACAGAATGACCCATGGAGGTAAGAGAAGGAATTGTTTGATAATACTATTGAGATCCATTCGGTGCCCCGGGAGAAGACCGGAGTAGAAATCTATGACATCGTGAACACAATGCCCCTGTTACGCCGAGTAAGACACAACCGCTTGTTCCCATGCAGGACAACGTCTGGAAAAGAAAATCCGTATTTTGGGACTATCCCGCTGCTTGTTACACTCTGAGCAAAAAAGAGATGGTTAGCTTTTTGGAGTGCCTCCAAGGTGTCAAAGTTTCTTCCGGTTACTCGGCAAACATCGGGAGAATAGTTGACATGAAGACTCGCTGAGTAATTGGTATGAAGTCTCATGATTGTCATGTGATGATCACGCAGATACTTTCTATTGCAATTAGAGGTTTCATGGAGCCAGAGGTCCGCAAGACAATCTTGAATCTTTGTAACTTTCTCAACACGATATCTTAGAAGTCGATCTCGGTTACGCGTTGCCATAAACTGCAGGAGGAGATCATTGTCGTACTATGGGAACTTGAGATGTACTTCCCTCCAGCATTCTTCGATATCATGGTACATCTTATGATCCATATCGTCCCGGAGATACTGGACCTAGGTCCCGTGTTCCTACACAACATGTACCCCTTGGAAAGGTACAATGGGGTTGTGAAGCACTACATTTGGAACAGGTCACAACCGGAAGGTAGCATCATCCAAGGCTATGTTGCCGAAGAGTGTGTCAAGTTCTGCTTGGATTACTTGGCTGATCAAAAGTCTATTGGTGTTCCTGTTTCGCGCCACATGGGCAGGCTCGATGGTGAAGGCCATGCACGCGGACAGAAGCCTTTACATGTCTATAATTCAGTACCGAATAGATCAGATGACTATGACAGAGCACATCTCATGGTGTTGCAACACATGACTGTGGTGCATCCCTATCTTTGGATGCACATGGTAAAGGTAAAAAAGAAAACCCAAAAAAGGGAGAAGCGTGGCTCTCGAAAGAGCACAATGCAAAGTTCGCAAACTGGCTAACGAACTACTGGTATGAAAGGCCTCCGACAAATGATGAAGAAGAGACGGTCAAAATATTGTCACAAGAACGTATGAGTAAGATCCTGACATTTCAAGCATATGATATCAACGGATACACATTCTATACGGAGGCTCAAGACAGAAAAAGTACGTATCAGAACAGTGGGGTGACGATAGAGGACCGTAAGGACATATACTACGGCGTTATCGAAGAGATTTGGGAACTGGACTACACCGTCACAAAGATCCCCATGTTCCGTGTCAGATGGGCAAAAATGTCCATATCGACGATGACAAATTCACTACCGTGACTTTACCTCCCCCGACATCTATTGACTCAACATAAGTCAAAGCAATCAGTGCCAAAGATGAGCCATGGGTATTAGCTAAACAGATCTCGCAAGTCTTCTACATAAAAGACCCGAAGGCAAAGAAGCGCCATGTCGTCAGAAAAGGGAAAAGGAGTATTGTCGGAGTCGATGGTGTAGTTGACGAAGAGGACTATGACCAATTCGACGACCCGGACTCCGAGTCAGAAGCTGTTGATAAACGCCGTACCAAAAGGAGCAAAGCTACCAATGATGCTGAGCCCTACATAAGATGCAGTCACGCCGAAGGATAACGTATACCACCAAGAAAATCACTACTCATGAGAAGATTGTCGAAGATGACGAAACCTAGCCAGCTATGTGTGTATGTATAATAATGTCTTGTTTTGGATGATTTCATATTGTGTGTACCGTATGTGTGTATGTGTGTATGTGTAATATTGTTGACTCGCGCTAAATGACAAACCCTAACCCGCGACGACATAACCCTAGAACCCTAACCTTAAAACCTAACAAACCCTAACCCGCACTAAACGACGACATAACCCTAAAACCCTAAACTTAAAACCTAACCCAAAATGCATCTCCCAAAAACCCTAACCCAAAATGCATCTCCCAAAAACCCGAAAACACTACATAACCCTAATACCCGCCTATATTGACGGGCGAAAACTGGGAGGCCGTCAGTGTTAACACCACCACTGATGGGCAGGCACGTGGCGCCCGTCAGTGGTAACACCCCTAACCCTAACGAACCTCCCACCTCCACTGACGGGCGCCTTCAGGAGCCCGTCTGTGAAGATACCACTCCACTGACCGGTGCACCTCCGCTGACGAGCAGGTTCGCCAAGTCCCGCGCGTTCATTCGAACCAGCAGCGAGACTATTCGCCTCCCCGACGCTGCCAGGCTGCTCCGTCGTTTGGTGTCGTGCCCCGACGGCCCCGCCGCCCCCCTCCGCCGCCCCCTCCGGCCCCGACGCCCCCGCCGGCCCCTCCGCCGTCTGGTGTCACGCCGCCGCCCTCCCCTCCAGCCGCCCTCTCTGGCCCCGACGACCCCGTCGCCCCCTCCGCGGTCCAGTGTCGCGCCGCCGCCCTCTCCGACGCCCCCCGCCGCCCCCTCTGCCGTCCCCTCCAGCCCCGACACCCCCAGTAAGTTTTCAAAACCTAGAGCTTTGGAATCGCAATGCTGGAATTTCAAAACCTAGTGTCTATCAATGTAGATCGGTTTTGGAGTTTGAAATCCTCAAAGGTGCATGGATGAACTTAACTTTGTAATTATAAATCTTATAGAATTATAATCTTATGTGTGAGGCCTAAAAAAGACAATTTTTTGACCACTAGAATTGTAATCCATTTGCAAAATGTAGTAAAATTACAACATTATGAAAATAGTTTGTGAGACGAATGTGTTGAAAAATGGAATATGCTGAGCGTTGAATCTGCCTTGTGTTAATGTGCATTGGATCGAGTTTGAAATCCTCAAAGGTGCATGGGATTAGGAAGCTCGTGATTATTGTTTCGACTGTATGTAGAGATATTTGCTATTGCGCGCTAGGCAGGGATGCATCCTGCATTTACCTTAGGATCGAGGCTAGATGTAGATGATGAAATGTTTCAAATGCAATATCCTAGGACGTGCAGCAATTGTCAGTTCACAATTTATTGAACTGGAAAGCAACTAGTGCTGGTAGAGTACCAAAGTTCTTCCCTTAGCAAGCAATGTGTTTGCAATGTTTTGGAGCCAATTTGCATACATCATCAATACAGAAAAGGATTTTAGAATTTTTTTAGTATTTTTAGGGAAGTGAATGGTTGCTGCACCATGTGGATTAGTTTCCTGAAATTGTCTGTGCTCTTTCAGTGTCCTGAGAAAACACAGCTGTGGAGTAGATGGCTATTAACAAACTCAAATTTTCGAACAAACTCATTGTCTAATATTTATCTCTCTTGTGATGTTCCAGTTGACCTTTTGGTTGGATCCTTCCTGATGTGTGAATCCACAAAAAGAAAAAGGAAAAAAACTAAGCTTATTTGCATCACTTGCATTGTGAATGCTCTAGTAGCAAATTTTGGGTCACGTCATAGTTCCAATGGAAGATATTTCACTAGTGAATGCTCTAGATGATTGTGTTATGGGTTTTACAGGACAAGCGAAGCATATATTAATTGATATGACAAGTTCTACCCATTTCCATGTTTGATGATCCTAAGTGTTTAATGGAATGTGTTTCTTGTTTACTCAACGATTAGGTGCTGGATGCACATGCATTAATTAACAGAATCAAGTAGGATTAACTAATGTTGAGTTAATAATCATGCTTAACCACTAATTATCATACTAATACATTAGTCACTGCTAAGACATAAGCGAATGACTGATTGCTGTGTTTAGGATAAGATCAATACTTGCTGGTTAAGATTTGTCGCTTAATGTGTCAGTCATTCCAGCTAAGTAATCAAAGATATGCTAAATGATCCTAATTAATGCCAACACCTACACTCTAAAAATTCATATTTTGAGCTCTAGTAATCTAAATTGAACGAATCAATTGCGTTAGCCTCCTAATAGAGTTTACTATTATGATGTTAACAAATAAACAGAGCACAAAGAATTCATCTCAGTTCTAAAATGGCCGCCAGTACTCCTCCCGCTGGTTCGCCAACCTGAGAACTAGAGCCCGTTAATGACAGCACGGCCCTCCTCGACGTGGCGGCACCGATCGACACCCCAACCTTAGAGGTGCCCAAGCAAGTTGCCTCCGAGCAGGCCAAGGAACCTGCCTCCGAGGCGGCCAAGGAACCTGCCTCCGAGCCGGCCAAAGAATATGCCCCCGAGGCGGCCGTCACAGCTGGCCAAGAGCAACCTGCCTCAGACTCCAGCTCCTCCAATGATGACTCTGGCTCCGAGTCAGGTTCTGAAGAGGACGAGGTGCCCGAGGAGGAAGTAGCGCCTCCGGCCCCGACCAGGTCTCAGAAAAGGAGAAAAGGCAACCAGTTGCCGGACAAGATGTATATCATCACTCGAGTTGACGACGTCAAAGATGTTCCAGTGAGTCCACATAAGGCTGCCCAGACCTTCAGCAACGCCTGCGGGTGCATAGTCTGCGAACAAGTTAAGATCACATGCAAAGAGTTCAGCCATTTGACTGAGTCGACCCGAGATGCTCTATTGAGAAAACTGTGGGACAAGTACCAGATTCCTGCCATCGACAAGGACAGAGTCGAAGCGCAAGCCCTTCACATCATGGCTAGGGCTCTGAAGACTTGGCGATACGACACACAGAAAGTCCTAGACGACGATTGGAATACTAAAATTAGTAAAAGATGGTCGAAGATACAAAAGGAAGACTGGGAGCAATTCGTTGCTCAAATAAGGAGTCCAGAATTCCAGGAGAAGAGTCGCTGGGGGAAGGAGCTTCGCTCCAAGAACACATTAGACCACAAGCTCGGCAGCCGTGGATACCTAGGGAAGAGGCCAAAGTGGGCCAGAGAGGACGCCAAACTAGCCACGGCTGGGAAAGCACCTCCTTTCGTGCATCTCAAGGAGCCACGCGCCAGGGAGTACATGAGGGCGCACACAAGCTCTGACCTTGTGACGGGGTCACCAATTATAGAGTCCGAGGAACTCCAGGAGGTGGCCAACCGGCGGGTAACGTCTCAACTCAGTATCTTTTCTTACTTAATTACGTTGCATCCAAATACGCTATCTTATCATCAAGTAATATAACTTGCAGACAGACCTGAGCCAGCAGCCTGGAAGCTCACAGGACTCCGTCACGAGCTTCCCGAGGTGGAACGATGATCTGGTGAAGGCTCGATAGAAACCGGAGCATCGGGGCCGTGTAGTAGGCGTCGGGCATGGTGTTAAATGGGACAAAGTATTTTCCCGAAACCCCGAGGGACGCCGCCGCCCAAGGAGAGACAGTCAGGAGTATATGGAAAATTTGCGGGATCGAATGTGGGAGATTGCCGAGCAGACGTGGGTACGTATGCAAGTGCTCGCAGTGCAAGGCGGTCCGACCATGCTTCCCGATAGCCAGCCATCTGGATGGAGTAGTTGCGCATCCGCCTCAGACAGCGGCCCTGACTCGCTGAATCCCGTCGACAGCATCACCGTAAGTTTTGTCCGCTAAACGAGTAATTATAGTAAATCATGATTTCATTGTACTGACTCCAATGAGGACGGCACATCTATCCTCTGTTTCGCAGGATGCCACTAGATGCACACTCACGGTGCAAATTCCTGGCATGAAGGTCAAGGTTGCGCACAGCCAGGTTTTCCCAACACCGGAGGGGACAATCCTGCATTGTGTTCCTATGCGGGAGCACCATACGAAAGTGCAGGTGGACATCGTCCTCAACAACTACAGTGATGTGTTAGTCCCTGTCCCCCCTGAAGCGGAACTGACCAAGCTAGGGCAGTGCAAGAACTACTTCATCCAGTGGTCGAAGAGCCAAATTATTTTATCTGCGGTGGCCTCTCCTCACACGGCCCCCTCTCCTCGCACGGGCCCCTCGTCCAACAACCCCTCTCCATCAGTCGGACGATCTCCGTTGGGCCTCAGCCAAACAACTTCGTCGTTTAAAGACTTAGAGGACCATCTTGTCGGGGACCAGTACATGGAGCCGGTTTTGCAGTCCCCGGAGGCGCCAGAGGAACCCAACAACGATCCACCGGAAGGGCGCTTCGAGGCTCAAGGCGACCCGCTGGATCAACCCAGAGGGAAGATTATCTCTCCCACCACACTGCCGGAACACTTGAAGCAGCGATGGCGGCAGGCAAGAGTCCTGAGCTGCTACACAGGAGGAAGAAAAGCAAAAAGAGACAGGCCGGCACCGGCGAGAAGGAAAGAAAGGAGCAAAAGCAGATGAAGAAATCTTTATCCTTCTCGACATCGTCATCTAAATTATCTACACGGAGCATGGATCTCTGGCGAGAGGTTTTCTATCTAGGTCAAGACTTGCTCCCGCAGGATGAGTTGGACAATCTTTCGGAGGACATGAAGGCGCTGCATGAAGATTACCTAAAGATGTCCAGAGATCTGCAAACATTTGCCAATATTAGAAGGTCAAGGTGCCAAGAGATTACAATTTCTTCATGGAGAACGACCAGGACACCTTCTACATCAACTTTGAAGACCTCTTCAACATGTACAACCTCTATAGGCTCGACACCACGATGGTCAGGCTATGGGCTTTCTACCAAGTCCAAGAGTGCAGATGTCTACACGACTCCAATATTGAAATAATCGATCTGATATGCATGAACGAAGGCTATGCTGCGACCCCGGATGGTCGAGTCTTTCTGGAAGAATACCTTTCGCATGCGTTCATCGTTCATAAGGACAAGGACTACATACTAGCCCCCTACAACCCTCCGTAAGTCCTTTAACTTAGCACCGTGGGAATTTTTTTTTACGCACGTATCTCCGCCTTCTTACGTCCATTTGTTCACATTTACGCAGCGACCACTGGGTCCTCATTGTGATCATTCCATGCTGGGCCAAGGCATTTTACCTTGACTCCGACGAGACCAAGAGATCGGACTTCAGCAATATCACTAATATTTTGGATACAGCTTTTTCCAAAGCCAAGTTCACGGGACATAGTAAAATACCTTCAAAAGCGACAAAAATGGTACACCATTACAAATTTCCTTCCAAAATTCAACCAAAAAATAGCGTGACATGTGGGTACTACACCTGTGCCCATATGAACTGCTGGATCCGGTCAAAGAACAAGCATTGGAAAGATATGAAAGAACTGAAGGCTTGGTGTGAGTTGGGAAGTCACTTGTACGACTGGCATCAGGACTTTGCCCACATCCAAAGAGTCTTCGCCAAAGTCATCAACCTTGAAGTCATCAATCCAATGGGTGAATTCTACGCCGGCCCCCAATTTCCGAAACCAAACTTAAGTGGGCATCGATAGATTCGTTGTTTCTGAAATTGACGAATAGTTGCTACTATGTTCTTTCTACACTTAACAGCTTTATTATGTCGCTTGTCAAACATACTTGTGTTCTTTCATACCTGTGATTAATGGTTATATGTACTGTTATGTCATTATGAATGTGTTATGTCAACTTTTATGTGATTACGTACGAATGTGTTATGTGATTATGAGCTTTGACTATGTGCTGAAAATATTTGTGAAATTTATGAATATTTATGAAATTTGTGAATATATTTGTGAAATTTGTGAATATATTTGTGAAATTGGTACTGAATAAAATTGCACAATGGCCACACTACTGACAGGCCTTTATAAAATGCCCGTCAGTGAAGTGTCCACATCACTGACGGGCACTCAACAGGAGCCCGTCAGTGGTGATACTTCACTGGCCAACCCTGGAGGGGTTTCTGCTGACGGGCAGGTTGGGCCCGTCAGTAGTCATGTACACTACTGACGGTCGGCGAGCCCGTCAGTGGAGGGCACTCTTCCACTGACATTCCCAAGCTGACGGGCCCGCGGACCGTCAGTAGAGGGTGTTTTTCGCCCGTCAGTAGAGGCTGATTCTATAGTAGTGAGACATCATAATGTACGTATGCTTCATGCACAACCGAGGAGGAATGTTTATAAATACATTTACAGGCCAAGTAATATGATAGCTACTCATGTTTTCGAAAGAATTCATTCCATCTGTGCTCAATCCAAACCTTAAGTTTTATGGTTTCCTGCCGAGTTCATCGAATTTCCTATCGATGTTTCTCCACTGGATGACATCGGCAGGGTGTCTAAGCTTTCTATCATTGTTGTGCTTCTTAGCATGCCAACGCAGCCCTTTTTCATCCTTTGCATTCGCAAATAAATATTTCAGACGGGGAATTGTAGGTAGATACCACATGACCTTAGCTGTAGTCATTTTTGTCACCTCGTCCACCTCATCCTCATCTGCTTGATCTTTACACTTATATCAGGATAACTTGCACATCGGACATACATAGTGGTTTGCATATTTTTTACAGAAGATAATATAGTCTTTCGGACAAGCATGTATTCGCTGTATTTCCATTCGTAAGGGACAAAGAACCTTCTTGACTTTGTATGTACTTCGCCTTGAAACTCGTGAAACTCGTCAAACCTCCTTTTGTTTTCCTTCAATTTCTACAGTTCAAACATGGATGACAATTTCATGTATTTCACCTTGCATCTATCAAACAAAGGCTTCTACGAGTCCCCCATTAAGAGCTTGAATTTCTCATATTCCTGCGTGTCACAGTTCTCTTTTGCATGACGCAGCATCTCATCCAGATGGTCACAATCATCCGACGAATTGACATCATTCTTCATATAGTTCTCTTCCTCGCCGATGTCGTTACTACCACTTTCATGTATCTTTTGTTGTTTACCATGACTTGTCTAACATGTGTACCGCTCTTTGAAACCCGTATGAATTAGGTGGTCTTAATCCGCTCTGAGTTGTCAAAATATGTACATTTTCGTAGCTTTTGTATGGGCAACAAATATATTGTTCCACTTTGTTCAACTTATCCTCTTCTGCGGCTCTTATGAAATCTGACACGCTATTAAGGTGCTCTTCACTTAAGCGGTTATCATCGTACATAGCTTCAGTCCATCTATGCGACAAATAAAAAGAAATTTCATTCGTATTGAATGTTGAGGTTTACTGTATGTCTATGATACGAAATACCAACCAAAGGTAAATTAATTTCTAAAATTTTAAATTAATATTATCTTTTATATGTCAATTTTGACTATATGTAATATAGATTACTAGTATTCTATTTAATTCATAAGGTTGGCAATTCGCATCGCTAGGAGTTAACCCATGTGAGTTTTCTTGTGAACCATCTGTGATATGATTCACCATAAGCAGTTTTTGGATAATCGGCTATAGTGAGAGGTCTGTAATGACATATTTCTGTAGTAGTGAAAGAAATCCATGCCGCCCGTGTGTTATGTATAAGATTGTCGCAAGCAACAGCTCGTGAGTTATATATAAGATTGTCGGTCACAAGCAACAACCCGTGAGTTATATATAAGATTGTCGCAAGCAACAAAACTAAAGTAATCCTGTCTTGCTTTAAAATTGACTCCTAATATAACATCTGCGTCAAACCACGTCATATTTAAAATAGTAACTATCATATTGACCTTAATTATAGATATCGTGTTGGCTAAATCTCAGTTGCCTGAAATTTTTGCAAATCTCAGTCACCTAAAATTACAGTATTAAAAGTGTGCAATTTTAGAAAATTACACACCACTTGGCCTAAAATTGCAGTATTTGAAAGTGTACAACTTTAGTGAAACTTAGTGCAATTTTTAGTTTGTATGTTATATATGGAGTGAGGCGTGGATTAGACGGTTGGATGTTGATCTAAAGGTCTAAAAAGTGACTGAGATGTAAAAAAAATTTAGACAACTGATAAATAGACATTTCCTATAAATATTAACCATCGGATCGTAAACTGCTGAGAGATCTGTTTACAAAATTAATGGACGCCTCTGAGAAAGTGTGATTGCGTGTAAGTTGTTAAACTTCGTGTACTTTTATCGTTCATACCATTTTCTCTAGCTACATCTTTCGTGTCAAGTTTTTGCGGCAACCTATAAAACTTTACCAAATTTAGATGAATGCAAAAACACCATGCATCGATCTCTAACAAACACAAATAATGCGAAATCGCGAAGGGGCCCATCGGGAACCGAGGGCATCTTTCCGGTGCGTGCATGGAGGAAGACGGAGAAGGAAGCCACACGAGTAGTTTGTGTGTTCGCTGCAACATTGGCAACTGCGCGTCTCAATTTGGCGTTACTCAAGTGATGCATGCGCGCGCGTGTGTTGACTGCGAAAAGGGAGTGGCAATGGCCTGAAAATAGGATAGACTTGTTGAGAAATTTCGTGCGTTAGACCAGCTCAACTCCTGACGTGCACGGGCCACGGCTTTTCCCACTTGGCTCTATGTTGCCCAGGGAAAGGACGCATACTTTTGTCTTTTATGGGAGCTCTTTGGAATTTATTTATTTTGGCAGCAGAGCCCTTCAGAAAATAATAATGTAAGGGAACCAATTGATATGGACATTTGATGACCCAAACGATTCAAAGGTCAATGTATGAAATCCTAGTAAGTTCACTAGTAACGTATTTAAGTGATTAATGAGAGCTGAGCTTTATTATGTTTAGCTAGACAGCTAAGGTCTCACATCAACTAGCTTGGACCTATTTGTTTAGGCTAGAGCTACGCAAACGTTAGGACTGTCGGAGGCCCGGCCAGATTTCACCCAAAGTGGGCGGCGTTAGTATTGACCATTTACTGGTAAGGGAGAGATTCGATTCAGGAAAATAAGGTTAGGATTAGAGAGATAATATGGAAAATCTAAGTGGCATGTGTGTGGCACTTAGCTTTGCAGCACGGCGTCCTGATATGGCTCTCATATTGTATTATTGCTAGTAGATTAATTAATTAAAAATAATTATGCTATGTTAAGAATAACAAGATTTATTAAAGTAGGTTTAATATATGTTCACTACGGATGCACAAGAAGACAAAACTGTTTACATCAGCGAGATTCTTTCAAAATTAATACTTGTAAATACAATAGCGCTCAAAGCGCTAATCTGATTTATGATCCGTTTTCTCAGTTGGATTCGTATTGATGAGGGTTTCAAAACTAGATTCCACTTTGACATGTTTCCATGAAATTTTGTTTGTCGTCACCGGTTACCATGTTACAGTGTGTTGGCTACCGAATTAAAAGTGAAGACTTATTAGGGTATTAGTGAATGGTTACCACGTAATAGCTGAACTAATCGGGACATTGTCACACAATGACGTAAGTTTAGAAAGAAAAATATGGACTTGTTTGGTTGAGCTGTGGCTGTTGTAAAAGCAGTTGTTGGCTGGCTGTTTGAAGAAGTAGCTGTGGCTGTTGGTTATTGAGTCTGTGAACTGCGTGTTTGGTTCGGCTGTGGTTATTGGCTGTTGTACGAGGAAATACCTAAAATGCCCCTGGAGTTGTGAGGGTTATTTTATAATTTCGTGAATAAAAGTTCATGAAACACCTCAAAAAATCTGAAAAAATTAGGAAAAAGAAAAAAAAGAAAAATTATATGCTCTCTCTCTCTCTCTTTCTCTCTCTGCGTGTGTGCTGCCGCATCCCGGATCTGCTCCAACCGCCGGCGCCGCGTCCAGCTCCGCCCCTCGGCAACCCTAGCTCTTGGTCACCGGCGCCGCGCCCAGCTCCCCCTCGGTCCCTTCGCTGCCGGGTTTGCTGGAGATTGCGGCGAAGCTCCTCGCCGCGCGCGACCTCGTCGGCTGCAAGCGCTTCGCCGAGCGCGCGGTGGAGGCGGATCCGCTCCTCCCGGTCCGCCGCTTCTTCCATGGCGTGGGCTCACGGCCAACCCGCCGCTCTTCGCTAGGGGTCCCAGGGACGGCGGGGAGAAGCTCGGGGTCCCGGGGACGGGGACAGCGTGGATGCAGTCGGGCTCGCCGGTGTGAAGGGGAGCGGGAGAAGCTCGAAGGTGCCCGTCGACCCCGACGAGCTCGCGTCGTCATCGAGCTCCTCCTCCGTTGATGACAAAGGTAGAGGCCGGGAGGGGCAGCGGGCGGCGGAGGGGTTCCAGAATGGGGCCACCGGCGGGGAGGAGGGGCTTCGGGAGGGGACGGGAGGGGACGCCGGCGGGGAGGAGGGGCTTCGGGAGGCCGGCGTTGGAGGTGTTCGGCTCGCTGGATCTGGCTGGAGGGGCGGCCCGCGGTGTGACGTGGGGCTGGAGGGGGTGGCGGGGGGCAAGCCGGGGGGCTGGAGGGGCGGCGGCCGGTGCGATGGGGTGGAGCGCGCCGTGGGCACGGGGGAGGCGTGGGTAGAGAATGGGAAGGGTGGAGGCGGCGGAGGGCGCAGCGACGGCGGCGCAGGAGATCTTGGCGGCGTGGGTGGGGAGGCGGATGGAGGAGATGGCAGCGCTACGAGAAGGGGATCGAGGAAGAAAGGGGATTTCAAAAGGACATTTTCGTGTAATTGTTGTGGCATTGAGGGGCAAACTCGGGGGACGGTAAGTGGACTCTACGGGAAGCTGGGTTCCGCGAGCTTCTCGCTGTCCCTGATTTTTGAACGCTCGCGGTGCTCGGCTGTTGGGAACAGCTCGCCCGAAGCTGCCCCTTTGGTTTAGCTGGAGCTTTTCTCAGGGAAAAGCTCCCTAGAAGCTAAACCAAACAACATCTAAGATGTGTTGGAGAGATGTTTAATAATTTGGTAACACAACAACCATAATCAGGTAACTTATCACTGCCAATATGATAACTTGTTCATTATAATATGGTAACTACTGGGCTAAAAAAATATCATGGAAACATATCAACTGGAACCTAGTTTTGAAGCCCTCCTCACGACGAACTCAACAGTGAGAACGGATGTCAGATAAGATAAATGGTTTGAGCTATAAACTATTTTGAATTTCTAGAATTAGGAGAATCTTAATGATGTCAGCAATTATGTACTCTTATACACACATGCTTCATGATTCGATGACGCCGCACCATAAGGCTAGATGACGCATGATTGTCATGTAGTTGCGTCGTATATGATATCTTCAACCTGCGAAAGCTCTAAAAATTCCCCTACCCAACTTCTGTTTTTGTGTGTACATGTTGCATAGGGACTTTTGAGAAACATTTGTAAAAAGGTGCTTGTTTGTTTGGGCTTTGGCTCTAGAGGGTTAGAAGCTAAAGGTAGGCTAAAGAAAACATGTCCCTTTGACCAACAAACGACGCCTAGAAAACTCTTTGTTTGAATAGCTTGGGAATATATATCATTGGGACAAATGAAAATGGGAGCCAATAATTTGTGGATGATCGTTCCAACAATCAATGTCAGACGGCTCTTCAACGTTGTCTGTACGAGCCACGCAAGCACTTTTTACTTTTCGGACAAACACATCTCATCTTCCGCTCTTCCCTTTTAGCTCCTACATGGTTGCCTATCCCCCTCCTCCATGTCCGTCTCCAGGGATAGTGTGTAGGCTGGCACCGGTTAGCGGTGGCGTCAACATTTGAGCTTAAAAAGAAACTACATAAAGACACTAACTTTTAACCAATAAATCGAAAGGATTCAGGTTGAAATTATTAACTTTCTACCTAGTTAATTTCAACCCAAATACTACAAGATTTACCAAAAAATGACTCAAGCTTTTAACCCCAAGACTACGAAATTTCAACCATCAAATTGCTTCGAAATCAATTGATCCAGAGCTTCCAATGAATTCTTTTCCCCGAAAGTATGAAAATCAAATGGAACTATCGTAGATCTAGGAGCCCACCCCTCCTCTACCTTATGCTTGCCACCAGGAAGGGCGATGGCGTGGCATGTTTCAGCGAGCTCCGGTAGAGGTCGCGACCGCGACGCATATCAACCTGACGGTTTCCTGTGACGAGGGGAAGCCTCTGGTCTGGGAGTGTCGGGGAGGTCGGCAAGGTTGACTTGGGGCAAGGGAGATGTGGCACTGACAGGGGCGACGAAATTTGTGGTACTAGGATGAGTACTCCCTTCGACAGAAATGAAGGAACAAGAAGGAACAGTAAATTTTTTTTGTAAAGAAAAACAATAAACAATACAAAGTTGGAGTTACAAGAGGAAATAGTTAAAGTAGAAAAGAGCGGAAGTCGAGAGAAAAAGGTGGAGGCGGGAACCCTATCAATCGTTGCAACAATGATTGGTTGTAAGTTATGATTTTTGTAAGGAAATTAATGGTTGCATCTCATATTCTCCTGCATATGTCACTACATGGTAAATGAACATTTGATGTTAATTAATTATACTTTTCCAATAGAGAAGTAGTACATCGCAAGTTCATGCTTAATTCCAAAGGGTTCAAACAATTCAACTCAGGATGTGATGTATGAAATCCATAGAGCTATGAATTTGTACTCGACTTTATCTGCTCTACTCACGAGGATAAAGGTGACTTTATCTGCTCTACTCACGAGGATAAAGGTGACTAGATGATTGCTTACAGAATGTTCTTCATTTCGTTTCTCATTAGAAAGGACATTTCGCTTTAAAAAAAAGATATTTCTTCTATACTATATATATACCATTATATTATTATATTATTATAATATTTGAGTTGGTGATAGTGTCATATTTTAGCTTCAGATTTTAACCCTCTAAGGCTATGTACAATGCAAGGTGCTTATAGCCCGGTGCTTAAAGAGAGAGAGTAGCGTGGCGTCTCAAAAAAATATGTGACTTACAATGCAGAGTGCTTCATATGGGTGCTTAAGTTGCTTTAATATTCGTGTAGCACCTACTCTAACACATGTTGTCTCCAATGCAGCGCTGCATTGTGTGGAGTACTATTTGTGCTTCTTGGAGTACTATTTGCTAGGCACCGGTTGAAGCACCTGTCACTTGTGTCACCCTAAGCACCAACCTAGCACCGGGTGCTTAACTTTGCTTCTGTCGCCCTTTCTAAGCACCTATCTAAGCACTTCTCACAAAAAAATCAGGTTTTTTTCCTGAGGCACCTGTCTAAGCACCTGCATTGTACAGGGTCTAACAGTCCTCTAACAAAGCATTAACAAACTAACAACAGTCTACAATATTTTAGCAATAAATATAATAAATATAACTGTAGTGGTGGTTGGTGTCTTGATTTTCCGGTTCTCGTGCACTGGAAACGAACTCTCCACCTCTCCTCACCAAGGGCGGCGGCGCCGCAACGGTCCCAGATGGATCGGGGGCGAGGAGGCGCAATTGGAGTCGAGGGAATGCGAGGAGCTGTGATTGTATGGAAGAAGCGGAATGCGGGTGCGGCTAGGGGAGACTGACCAAGAGGAGCAGGCGGCGGTGACCAAGGGGACGGCACTGATATCCATTGCTTCAAGAGGCGCGGTGGTGGGCAGCACCCGTAAATGCGTGTGGTAGCGGTGACGGATGCGTTCGAGACGGCGGAGGTGGTGAAGACGGCGCATGCCGTGGCTCGACCTGCCCGCACGGGAACCTCCACGTCCTCAACCTGCTCCTCATCTCCCGCTCCACCATGCTCGGCCGGCAGCGTACCGTCGCCCGCTACCTTGATGTGAATCACCGCCGACGGTGGCGTCGCGCGTGGCAGCAGCAGCCAGGCCGGCCGCGGGGAAGGTGGCGGCGCGGGTGCTGCGGAACTCTCCGTCTGAGAAGGTGGTAGCGGATCTCGCCGTCATTGGGACCAATGGCTCTCTGCTCTGGTGAGTCTCGCTGTTGGATTTCTCGATCCCTGCACGCGTGCTGAGTAGCGATGCTTGCTTCCTGTGCGCTAGTTCTTCCAAGAGATTAGTTTCAGGCTCTCGGTGTTTGATGCGGGCCATTCGAACCTGTGGCGAATTCGTCGCCGCACGCTTGTGCAGTGTTCGGCAATTTGATCCCAAGCGGCACGATTGGATTTTCGCGTTTTAGTTTTATTTGCTTGATTCGAGGCGTCGTTGCTGCGCGCTTGTTAGTGATTGTGATTAATCGTCTGATCCTGAGCACCGCAGTTGGGGCTCCTATGTGATCTGCTCCAGCTTGTTGCCGCCTCGTCACATAGGCCTTTTGAACCGAAAGGTCTGGAGGCTTGCTCCACCACATTTAATTCAGAGAATTGTGTGTTCCTTTTACCCTGATCCGAGTATAGGTAGTGTAAACTAGCAGTTCAAACTTCAAAAATGGTTATCAAATGGTTAGCTTGTGCTCACCCAGTGATTTGGTTGTGGGTTCCGACCTAATTTTGACCTCTTTTAGCAGTTGTTGAGCAACGTTTAGATTTGTATTTTTCTGTGCATAACAAATGCTGAGAAGATTTGTACTGTACATCAATATTGGCATAACAAAAGCTCAAGCTTGTGCAGATATTTTCTTTGAGTTTGTTGGTTGTCAATTTGATTGTAGTAATATTAATGCTGAATTCCCGTCCATCTTTACTGGGTATGCATAATTCTATTGTGTTTTAGCAGACTTATTCTACTACAGATCTGAATGTTTAGGTGTATGCAGATGTGCCATATCTAAGATGTCTGCATTTGTGATCTTAATATTTGTAATTTTTCCCTTGAAAGAGACTGATGTGCCTATAACCCTAAATATTTAGACGATTTTACCATTGAAAGCCACTTGCTTTTCTATTGATGGGCTTTACTATTGGAGAATCCAAAGTAACAGAAAGGAAGTAGCAAGCTTTCCTGTACCAGTATTTTGGTTGCTTGCCTGATTGTGTAACTCTATCAGAACCAAGTATAGCAGGTGAGGGCCTCTCCTGGCTCAACACTTGATGCAGATTATCTTAAATGTGCTCCTAGAAATTATCCTTTGAATCTCCTTGAAGTTATTAAGAGAAACAATAACAACTTGTAAATGTGCTCCGAGAAATTGTCCTTTGAGCAGATCACTTATTATTGCATGACAATTGTGCACACTCAAATTTTCTGGTGAAAAGAAGTTGAAATATTCTTTTCTGGAGGTTTAATTGATACTGTAACGGAACCATGTGGCTTAACCCAGTATTTAGGTCTATTACATTTGTTTTATATTATATTATCAGCCAAGTTTGAACCATAGCGTGTAGTCTTTTCTAAATGATATTGTCAATAGACCTTCCAGTCCATGGCCAGAGTGAGTTCACTGTGTCAAACATGCCTGTCATTTTTTCGAATACTGATTTCAATGTGTCAATAAAAATACATTGTTTATATTCATTTGTATCCGTTTGAGACAAATGGATTTTCTATAACTCTAGATCTCTATGTTGTAGTTCGTAGCAGCGTACAGGCAACTTGCTATCTTTTTTTGAAGCTGAACTTTGCTTTTGCTGACATGAATGATATAGAGAGAATATAATGAATCACAGTTGTGTTATCTGATTTTTTTTATTCAATTGTGTAGGGAGAATATAGTGAATCACAGTCTATTATTCGGCAATATCATGCCTTTTGCCTTTAATTAACATATGAGCAGACCAACCATAAACAAGCTGCTCCAATCCTTTCGAGTATTTCACCACGTCCAAAATGTTGGTTCCAAACACTAATTATGCCTCCTCATGTTCAATTTACATCCAGATAGACCAAACCACATGTATTACCCTCTAGAATCACTGCTCATTATCCACAGTTTAGATATTTTTTTAGGAGCTTCAAGCTGAGAAATAATTATGCATTTTACAATCAATCACTACACTGTTGAACTATCTTTTGTTTAGGGCTTCAGAAACGAGTTGAGGATGTTTTCTATTTGAGTCTATTCATATAAGAAAATTTTAGACAATTGAAACTAAACTAGACACCAGTAGAGTGTGTAACTCTGGTACAAAGGGATCTCAAATAGATGTCGTTTCTTCTGATAGAAAAAACGATATAGGACTTTTACTCAGTTTCTGAGCAAATGAGTAATAACATGCACCCAGTTTCATTGCTTCCCCATCTTAATTTTGTTGACCTTAGGCGATAATTCTGTTGTGGTTTCCTCATGCTCGCTTGTACTATAGGTTAACTTAATTTTGAGGATTTTCACTCCATTCTTTGGCATTTTCAGGTATTGCCATCTCACTGTCTCACTGACATGGCCCTAGAATTCTTGCTCATTATCCACGGTTTAACTTATTGGTAGTTTCTTAGGTGATTCAAGCTGGCAAAATAATATACATTTCAAAATCTGTCATTGCGCTATTAAAGGACTTGTTAGTTTAGATTTGAGAAAGGAATTGAGGGTATTTCCTTCTGATTTATATTTTCGATAAGAAGATTGAGAAAACCCAAGCCATCCCCCTGATGTCGGTGTTTGCTCAGATGGTAAGTCCAATTGCAGTTCTAAGACGATCTGATTATTGAAGCAACATAATGAAGCAAAATCTCGAGGATTAAATTCAGAACTTCCTCAATCTCCATCCTCTTCACAGCTAATGGTAAGTTCTACAGTTTTGCAGTTTTGCTTTCTTGTTTTAATTATCCATCCAGTAAAACATTTATGTAATTTTGTTATGTTAAAGTTGTTGAGTGGACACGGGTTGCACTAGATAAAACTTCATTTTTGCAGTTTTGCTTTCTTGTTTTAATTATCCATCCAGTAAAACATTTATGTAATTTTGTTATGTTAAAGTTGTTGAGTGGACACGGGTTGCACTAGATAAAACTTCATTAGCAGTAAGAATTGGACAATCTAAATAATCGCTTCCTACATGTACTCGTGCTCCTCCCCTCCTCCTGAACACTGCCACTATCATCGCTATCGCCATGGATTTATCTCCCCTCTCACTCCTTCTCCCCGGTTCCCACTCCACTGCCTCACCGCCCACTCTCCTTGATCCGCCTCCACCGACAGTTCAACGTCACTTGGCAACTGTCCCCTAAGCCCGATGGTACCGTTGTACCCCGTCAGCTGAAGGGGCTAAATCGTGAGGGGGAAGGCACTGTTGATTCTTATGGCCGAGTCGATATCACCGGTCACTCGCCATCCTACTTCTCCTCGTCCGCTGGCAACGGCGCAACCTCTACCTCAATAGCATCTTGGAGTGAAGCGAGACACTAGGCGGTACGTATGCAGGTTAAGTCTAACCAACATTGGTTAGATTTTTTGTTAAAACAAACATATGATTAGATCTGTTCACAGATGGCCCGGCTTGATGGCCTAACCCGAGCAAAGCCGAGTTGGCCCGGGCATTGATTTTTTGCCCAAAACCCGGCCTAAAATACTAAATAAAAAAGCACGAAGTGAGCTAAAAGTAATGTTCAGTTAGAAAAACTGACTACAATAAGAGTATTTTTATTTCAGAAATGATTAAACTAACTTTTAGTAAAATGTAGCTGGGCCGGGCTGGCTCCGGATTGGCATTTTGGGGTTGGGCTTTTTGAAGTCTGGCCTGCCTGGGGTTTGAATAGGTCTACCCATATGATCATATTGTGTTTGATGGGGAGAATGTAGCCTTTTTATTGCTTGAGGCTAGAAGTTTTTGAACCTTATGCCAAAAAAGGAAAAGAAAGAAAAGCATGTGTGCGGGAAAAATGTTCTGGTTAATCATTGATTTTTAACTTGATAGACCCCTATACTTTTATTTTGTATGTGTCGGCAGTGTTGCACAGGAATGACTTGGATGAGGTGGTGGAGTTTGGGTACGTGCATGATGGTGTTAGAAAAATGACCATTGGATAAGAGTAGGTGCCACCTGTGATTGCTGATATAGCTTCCTATCCTACCCACCCTAATGGCCTCATGCGACAACGACGCTGGTCTATTCACGTGCTCTTGGAAAGGGAAAAGTAGAGTAATACATATACAGTGTGTTCTATGTTGGAAGGCGATTTTTACAGCAGATGCACTTAGGAATTATAAGAAAAATAGAAGTATAGTCCGGTCATTATATACCGGGACGATTGGTTGACTGGGCTGCATGAGTTAGCTAGGTCAGTATGGATTCCAAGACATGTTGTCAACGGTGATTAGCTGCCTAGGCTGCATGAGCTAGCCAAGCCAGTTCAAACTCCAAGGCTGTCTTGGGCCTGACTGCGGGAAGGTATTTCTACCTAATATTAAAGGACGGACGATTTCTTCGTCCGTCGCTCCCATCCATCCTACCCCAAAACCCCAAACGCCGTCCCCGACCACCGCCACCACCTACCATCGTCTCCTCCTCCCCGCCTCCTCCAACCGCCGCGCCCTCGCCCCGTCCGCGCTCCACCTCCTGCTCCGCGCCCGCGGCCACGGCGTCCGCCTCTCCGTCTCGGCCGCTGCCGCCGCCCCCGCGGCGTCGACCACGTCCCTGTCCGCCCCCCGCCACAGGAGCCCGTCCCCGACCACCTCTCCATCTCGGCCGCCGCCGCCGCCCCCGCGGCGTCGACCGCGTCCCCGTCCGCCCCCGCCGCAGGAGCCCGTCCCCGACCACCGCCACCACCCAACACCGCCTCCTCCAACCGCCGCGCCCTCGCCCCGTCCGCGCTCCGCCTCCCGCTCCGCGCCCGCGGCCACGGCATCTGCCTCTCCGTCTCGGCTGCCGCCGCCGCCCCCGCGGCGTCGACTACACGCAGTTGTAGCACTCATCGGCGGCGCCCTTGTACGTGCGCACCGTGTGGAGGAGCAGGTACTTGGCACGCCCCGCGTCGGCCTCCTCCGCTCTCCCCGCGACCACAGCGACCACGCCACCATCGCCGCGTGGGCTGGCTCCGTCCCGACCGCCGGCGCGGCCGCCCCCGCGGAGCACCTTGGCTCCCTTGCCGGCTACGGCCTTTCTCCCGTTGCAACGCACGGGCACATTTGCTATCAACTCTAATGTAGCCTTGAAGTATGTGCCATATATGCAATTAGTTTGGTGATTAGCATGTTTAACAAGGATCAAGTATATTAAAACTTATTAACATATAATTGGTGCAATATGTTTTATTAGTTTTAATATTATTTTTAATACTATTACATTTTTTAGTAGCGTCACTCACACAACTAGCCAAGCAACAACACATAGGTTCGTCCCGACTAACCGGCCTGACTCAGCGTGTCTCAATGTTCAGTGAGCCAGGCTGAGAAGATATAAGCAACCGATCACCTCCTACCTGGATGCATTAGCATGTCACTTGACTTGTCAGCATGGGCAGAGCTTAGTTAGGGTCAGGGTGGGCCCTGGGCCCTCGTTGTAAATGAAAATTTGACTACTTAGTACTAATAATACTATTCGTACACCAAGTAAGACAAATTTGGTAAGCGTTTATTGGGATTTTGTAACACAATTTGTAAGCTTTGCCTCCTCAACAATTCTGTTCAAGCTCTGCCACTGCTTGTCAGCGCCAGCTACATTAATATTTTGGCACTATTACATCAGATGTGACGCATATATGTAGAGTGCGCAAACTGCTTCCAATTTGGCGTGTTGTCCCCAATCAGTGATCCCTGATGAGCATTATCAACAAACTGTACATCTACTGATCTACGTATTTCGCTGTCTAGGTACAGTATCTTCACGATCACCGGCTACGCGAAAGACCATGCATTGCACTGGATGACTGTTATTTTTAGAGGCCAAGAAGACAAAGAAGAATTCAGAACTCAAGAGTCCAAGCACTTCTCCTGGCTTAAATAAATAAATTCTTAACAAATCTAATACATTGCCTGGTTGCGCGTGCATGCGTGTAATCATCAACCGGGCTGAACCAGATTGACCAGACTCTAGACTCTGAACCAGATCGATCAATCGGTGTCATGCTCCTGGTCTGGTCAAACAACACTCTGACTCACCGTCTATGAAACTGGAAAAGAATTCAGAGAACCCCACTCACCTACTGAATCTGAATGTTGAATAGATGCAGTTGGTTTCTCTGGATTATTAGGATCAATTGAGCAGCCACAAAATATGGCAGATTAGGGATGTGTTGTTTTAGTTTTGGTTCCCTAAACGTCATATTGTTGGACCAAAGTTTAGTCGCACTGACCGGATTTGACGGATGTCGATCTGCCATTCAGATGTCCTCGTAGTCTTTCGTGTATTCGATGAACACGATGAAAAACCTAAGACACAGAAAATATTATAAACAAACTTGGAAACAGATGTTTTACAAGAGCTGGAAACACAAGGCTCCAGAAAACGCTTGAAACAGTCTACTACACTAGCAGGACAGCTTAATGCAAGCCAATGCTCAGGATGTCCATGTGTGGAATACGAGTCCAGCGCTCACCTTGAAAACAAAATTGCTCAGAGCTCAGACATCGACATCACTTGTTAGATGAGATGGATCCATCGTGTTCACCGTCCATGGATAACAGATAAAAAACAGGAGAGGGAAAACACACATAGACTTCCCGGCAAAAAAGAAAAAACATATGGATGAGATACTATTAAAGTACATATAAATAAAGACTTCAAGTACTATAAATACATACTACTGCATATACAAAAGATACGAATTACGACCCTTTCCTGCATAACCAAGCAGATAATGGGCATAAATATTAGCAGCCTTATGGCCAGGCACCACAAGTTTTTAGTTTAGCAGCTAGGTGCCCGACACAATAGCCCAAACCCTAAACCGACAATCACAGTAAAGCAGATTCTTATGCAGAAGTAGATCGCTAGCCCCAGGAGATCACTTCTTACTGTTAGTAGCGCATAGCCAGAAGGACGACATCATATGCTTCTTAAAACCCTATTTTGTCATGTAGTCCAGTGCAATCATTCTCCAGTGCCCGGCCACGTCACGGTGGAAATACGCCTCCTTAGGGCAGTCCACGGCCCAATTCATGGCATCTGAAGCAACCGCCTGACCGTGTAGTGGGGCTGATGGTACACTTAGGTGGCATGGGTGATTTTGTTGGTATTTCTAGTTCCACCATAGCAACTGGTTGGTGCAGCATAATTGGTGATCCCCGAGCGCCAACAGCAGTTGACGTAGGGTGAGCAGGCGCCAAACGGTACAACATCACCTTCAACAATGTCAAACGGCCATTCATCATATTCAGGAAGTTGATTGAATGGTCTATTTTCATTGTGGTGTCCTGTCCTAACAAAATTGTGCCCATTAGCTTCCTTCCTGTCTGGATTGTATTCCAAATGTCCACGCTCCCTTGGACTGTTGTATCCAGTTAGTGGTGGTTCTTCAGCAGCAGCGTTCACTAGCTCGCAGTGAGCACATGCACCTTGTCCCTGCAGAATGAACAAATTCTGACTACTAACCAAGTATATGATGGTAATAGGAAAACCATGTGGGGTGCATATCGAAGGTAATTACAGTATTTTCTATTGTGGATTCCAAATTCATGCAATGTGCGAAAATACATTGATTCAGTCCATGAAAATAATGTATTAGATTCGTTTTGCAAAATCTTTCATACTATACACTTTTATTAGTTTTTATAACATATCATGGTCATAAACTATTGTTAAAGTATTGTATTGGAGACCATAAAAAGTCAAAAAACCACATACATTTCAGTATGGAGGGAGTATTCAATTGCTCGTTTGTCTATCTAGACCTTGTTTTGTTAGAGGTAGTAGGACGTATTAAACATAGTAAATTTACACAGAAGTCGATGAAAGTGGAGGAATGCGAACATACAAACACCCATGAAAAATTAGGTGGTGGGGTCCATGGGAACATATCTTCCATGCTGAGATAGTAAGACATTTTAACATAGTGACAATGTATGCAGAAGTGGTTGGCGTATGTGGTGAATGTGCAGATGCACAAGGAAAAAGGACACATGAAGAGTTAGGTGATGGGGCCATGGCAACAAAACTTTCATGCTCTATAATTGATGTAGGATTGTAATTATAGAATTTAATGTTTGTGCAAACATTAAGTGCAGCAAGAAAAAGGGGCATTTCTAAGTAACTAGTGGATGCATTTCTGTAGCCCATGCATCAATGCATGTTGTAGTGCAGATGTCAGGCGCATAAGGCACAAGCAGTTCTCCGGCATGGGGGCGAGAGCTAGCAGGGCAACATGTAGAACAATGGTCTAGTTGAGAAGTCCGGTTGTGTTAGGTGGGTCATATTTGTTACATACTAGTTATGTTCAGATGTCTATCTGTTAGAGCTGTAAGTGTAATCCTGTAGGTTTTGGTTAGTTAATTATGACAAACTACTATATAAAAGAGGGATGTCAATCTCTTGCAGAGGCAAGCAAGAAAATAAATCCATCTACTCTATATCTACTTTTCCTCTCCTGTATGGCTTCTTCATCCCTATATACATGCCCACCTCTCTGAATTTCTTTGCTGCTAAACTCTTTCTTCTATCTTCTTCCCTGAACAAACTACAACTATCTCCTACATCCTTATTTCCCACCAAATTGAGGTCTAGATATTTTTCTTTTTGTGAGAGCTTCCGTATTTCTATTTTTTCTGAAAGTTTTGACCGCACATCATCATTAGATCTACCAATTTAAGGGTTAAATATTTTCTTCTTTATGACAATTTCTAGCATATTTTTTTTTCTGATAGCTAAGCCACATATCATCATTAAAACCTGCAATTAAAATTGAGGGCTAATGTCTTTTATGTGAGAAGTTCCAGCATATTTCTCTTTTCACGACAGCATTTAATCATGCATCACACCAGCTATTATATATACGATCGATTCTCACATGAAGAGAAGCACTTGGAGCTTCTTTCATGATTTATTTGATTTCTTTATGAGAACTAGTACAGCCAATAAAAGAAATACTAGTTATCAGGAGCTAAAACATCTTGTAAATAACAGAAAAACATAGCTGACCATAATCATACGAAGAATTACTAAAACATTTCAAGATAAATGAAGACAACAACATTACTAAATAAAAAAACATTACCTTTGGTATATGATATACATTGTAGTCTAACCCTTTCATTTTCAATATTTTGCACTTCCCAGCCGTACACATGCAGGTTGGCCATTCCCCATTGGATCTAGCACCTTGGGGACGAAACTTAACTAGAGTTGTAGCACCAGCATCTTGGGGGCTAACATTAACTGGAATTGTAGCGCCAGCACCTTGGGGATTAGCATTACTCGAGTTGCAGCACCAGCCCTATGCCCCTATGATTGCTTGGAGTGTTAAATGCACGAGGATGTTTGGTTCAGGATGACTCCAAAAGGCAGGCTGTGGATTTGGAAGGAGATCAGATTCCTCACACCATGACACCAAGCAGAATCATTGCACTTCTGAAAAGTGAGGTTCAACAATTAAATACTTTGTCAAGTTTACATATAGAAATCAGAGAAGTTACCTAAAAGAATATAAAAAATGTGCCTAAAAAAAAATCTTAGCAAGTCAGTCGAAAGAGGCTGTGTAACTGATGAGTACACAACTCAATTGATAGAAGACTAAACCAAATCCAAGCACAATTCAAATAAGAGCATCCCTGGTCAAGTAAATGAGTTTGGACAAACATATACACACAAAAAGAATTAGCTCGGTCGATTCATCCAGAAACATAAATATAGCACATACTCCTTTGCAACAAGTTTCTAATCGCATTTTCCTTTTTCTCCAGGTGAGCATGGAGTCAATTATGGCAACTGTGAAGGTTATAGTTATAAGACTAACATCAAATTATGAAATCTGCATGCCAGCTATAAATAGTAACTCTTCAATGTTAGGTTTTCAGATATCGTAATATAGTTGATTGCAGCATAGTTACACGCTGGACTTCATAACGTATAAACAGAGAACACTAAGTAAGTCCTAGAATCAACGAAGATTGACAAGACTCACGTATAATCACATGCAGAAATAACTATATATTACTGTTGTTACTAAATCACTAATTCTTTATTCTCTATGCGGCCTATATGCCCGAAGTATCCCAAGCATCGTATGCACATGGTTTGGTAGCTAGATTATCATGATAGTACTGATCTAATTGAGCTAATAGTGCCAGATGTTCTGCTAAACATGGGCCAACAAATTGCCACGAGAGATGACGTTTACTGCACAAACAGGATGTCCTTGAAGGAAGACTATATGTTCTTCTAACAAAGAGAAGACTTACATGGACTACTGAAAACACAAACCTAGGATGGTTCCATAGATAGAAGGCACTACTAGAGAAATCATTTGTACAGACGGTTGGAACTCCCGTGCGGGACGGTTTTCCGAACCGTCTGTACGAAATAGTATGTACAAATCAGGTTTGTACAGACGTTTCTACATGGACTACTGAAAACACAAACCTAGGATGGTTCCATAGATAGAAGGCACTACTAGAGAAATCATTTGTACAGACGGTTCGGAACTCCCGTGCGGGACGGTTTTTCCGAACCGTCTGTACGAAATAGTATGTACAAATCAGGTTTGTACAGACGGTTTTTTGAACCGTCTGTACAAATCGATTTGTACAGACGGTTCTAGTTTGGAACCGTCTGTACTAGCACAGACGGTCCTAGTTTGGAACGTCTGTACTAATCGATTAGCACCCGTCTGTGATGTCGTGTTATAAAAATAAATATAACCCCTCACGCCATGTGCCCAATCCTTCAGCCGCGTCTCATCCCGCCGTCCACGCAGTCACATCCAACGCTTGAATTAAATCGCACAATATGCTTCCAGCGGGTTCGATCCCGCAACCTCGTGTTGTCCAGCAAGGGGAGTTGCCAGCTGATCTAGTCTGAGTATGCGATACATATGGGACAGCTTTCTTCTTAACTCATGCTTACGACTAAGCGGGACGCTTCTAGTATAGACGGTTCTAAATTTGGAACCGTCTGTGCTAAGTTGCCAGCTGATCTAGTCTGAGTATGCGATACATATGGGACGGCTTTCTTCTTAACTCATGCCTACGACTAAGCGGGACGCTTCTAGTACAGACGGTTCTAAATTTGGAATCGTCTGTGCTAAGTTGCCAGCTGATCTAGTCTGAGTATGCGATACATATGGGACGGCTTTCTTCTTAACTCATGCCTACGACTAAGCGGGACGCTTCTAGTACAGACGGTTTTTAAATTTGGAACCGTCTGTACAAATAGCACAGACGTTCCAAACTGAGAACCGTCTGTACTGTTCGATTTGTACAGACTGCTCCAATTTGGACCCGTCTGTGCTATTTGTACAGATGGTTTCAAATTGGAGCCGTCTGTGCTGTAGCTCCAAGTGCTAGTTTGAGTCGAAATTCAATTCTAATTTGAGAGGTTTTAGTAAAACAGTCATAACTTTCTCATACGAAGTCCGTTTTGGATCCACGACCACTCAAATCGAAGCTAACGACGACGCGCATCCGAAAAAAATACACGTGTATACACTTGTATGTAGCTTGACCCTCAAAATTTGGCTTCTAAGTAGGACTTTTCGCTCCGAAAGTTTTTCCGTTACTTTTTTGATCTTGCGGAGGGCATATCTCCTTCACCCGGACTCCGAATTGGGTGATTCTTGTTTCCCTAGTTAGCTGAGTCGAGGACTTGCTTTCCACCTTGATCCCAGCTTCTGCCGATCAATTTCGTCCGGGCGCCGTTTTCAAAATCTTCGATTTCGGGCCGGGATTTCCACTAGTCGTTTCGTCGACTTTCTCAGAATTGGCTCAAAATTTCTGGAGACGTAGAGTTTGGCCTCCCGCTCACAGCCGTGAAAACCGTTTGACAATCGGAGCTGTCAAACTCCCTCCCCGACTCTGCCACTTTCCTGCCGCGGTAAGAAAATCTGCAGTTTTTGTTACCGCGGCAACAGAGATCAACTAGCCTTGCTTCATCTATTTGTACAGACGGTTCCAAACACCGTCTGTACTGTTCGATTTGTATAGACGGTTCCAAGTTTAGAACCGTCTGTACTGTTTACAGATTTGTATGGACTGTTCCAAACTTAGAACCGTCTGTACTGTTCGATTTGTACAGACGGTTCCAGTTTAGAACCGTCTGTATTGTTTACAGATTTGTACAGACGGTTCCAAACTTAGAACCGTCTGTACTGTTTTATTTGTACAGACGGTTCTAGTTTGGACCCGTCTGTGCTATTTGTACAAGAACCGTCTGTACTGTAGCGTCCCGCTTGTTGGGAACCGTTTGTACTCATTTTCTCAGACGGTTTTCGTTTAGAACCATCTGTGATACTATTTGTACAGACGGCTTCAAAAAACCGTCTGTACAGGGGCGTCCCGTTAAATGAATTCTGTAGTAGTGAGGGTTAATTAGATTATGCCACAGCAAAATGTCCGGTTCCAAGAAATGCCATTAAAAAACCGAGTTGAAAAAATACCATTGTGAAGTTGCGATACACTCTCGGATGCCATTACACCCACTTAGATCAATTTCACTGGCAATGCCCCCACGTATTCCTCGCTGTATTTCCGTAGGGTCCAAAATGCCCTTGTGCCAATTGTGTAAAGACACGGTTCAACCCAACCCAACCTCCCCAACCTAGCTATTCCCCCCATCCACCGAAACCCTCGCTTCCAATCTTACAGAATGAACACTAGTCATAACAGGGCAATAGAAGATGCGCAAGGAATTAGCTTAACGGTTTTACTAGTGTAAAACTCTGAGAACTCGATTAGACAAGACTTGATAAATTAGTCCAGAACTGTGAGATCCAAATTTATGTCCTCAACCATGAACATTATTGTGATGCCCAAACCCACTTGCAACTTCTAGATAACAGCCAAAGACACAAAAGAACCTCATTCATATAAAAGTGACACACCTGGATGGTTAAACGCATAAATCCTTTGCAAAAGTTGACATAACCAAAACCTAAAACTGTTACTATAATATGCATAATGACCACTGTATCCAAGCACAAATTTTCTCTAAATTTGGCATTTTATTCTCCTATCTCCGAAGTAAACTAGCAGTAGATAAAAAATTACACAGGAGATGAATGAGGAAATTTTTAATTCATCAAATCAATTTTGAAGCTTTTTCTTACTTGCAATTGGCAAAATTTGGTCCAAATACCATAAATGGTTAGTCGTTAAACCTCTCAGCCAGTTTCACCTGAAAGAGATGTCTTGTTACCAAAATGAAGAAACACTCTAAGAGCTCAGAAAAGTAACTTTTCGGAAATAACCGAAACCAGCTAAACACTACAAGAGCTCTGGAACCCAAGAGACACTCCCTGAGATCCTGCATTCTATTCCCTCATGATGAGGACATGTCTCCTATGGATATACCCACTGCCACCTCTACTTCCACTACTTCAACTACATCCGCTGTTCGAGCTATAAAGAACAGACGGCGGTTCGTCAAGATCGTTAAGAACAAGCGAGGATTCAAATTCAAACTCTCGGGAGGAGGAAGGAATGAAGTTCATCTGCTAATGAAGATGTCCCCACATGAATTGGTGTTGTACATGGAGTCTTCCACGTCACTTTTGGTCCAAGAAGAGCTAGAGATAGAGTCCCACAAGATCTGGACTCTGATTCGGATTGCTGAGACAAGCTTGACTTCAAATGTCTATATCTCGAGCATACAGACTCCGATTTGGGTGATCTTGGACTCTTTGGAAAGCTTACCGCGTGCTCTTTCCAACTTGTCCAACCCCATCTCCGAATTCCTTATGAGCCGACCGCAACAGCCAAAACAATTCGAGACTGTCTCTGAAACAGATCACATCTTCTCTTTATATACCCCTAGGATTCACCCTTTAGTTTTTGGGGTTTCATTGAGTTGTTTAGCTACTGCTACATTATCGCATCCACAAGTCGTGTAGGACTACTGCCTTGTTTAGATCGCCAGTGGAATCCCCATATACTTTCTTCTATCTATTATGCCAATTTAATACTCGCAATTTCAGATTGTAATTTATCATAATTCTTGCTGGTTCTTCGGTTGCTTGCAGGAACTCGAACTTCGTTGTTCAAATTGATCGCGCCTACGGTAAGGTCAATAACCATCGGAGGTTGGTTTAGCGATTACTTGGGGCGTTTCGTCGCGTACGGTATAGTCGGATCGTCAAGGTCAAACTCTACCAAATCGATAGTTACCCTCGTCTCATCGAAAGACCGGGCCACCGTCTCATCAAGTGGTATCAGAGCTCAAGTTAATCGGTGAGATTTATCATTTTTGTAGTTAGATCTGTTTTTTACCTATTGTCCAGAAAAAGCCTTCAAAAAAATAGTAGATTGGTCTCCCCACTGTCCAAACCACTTCGAGCCATCGCATCTTTCTTTTCAGTAATTTTGCATTGTTGAATTTGTGGTTGCATCATCGTATCAAGTTGCTGGTCATAGTTGCAGATCGTGTCTATTTCATCTTGCCACCATTGTGTTGCCACTACCACCATCATTATTTTCACTGCCACCATCATCTTGCCGCTGCATCCATCCTCCACAGCAACATCAATCCGCTGCCATGCCGCAAAACTTGCCACTGCACCGAACTTCACTGCTGTAGCTAGGAAATCTACAAGCCCTAGCTGAGAGGAATATAATCTTGCTCTCCTCACATCTTTGCTCAACCACGACCAGTTTGGATTAGAGGAGAATTCAGAAAGAAAAAAAATCAGAAGAAGGAAAGGACGTGTTTGTTTGGAGTTCAAGTCAGGCTCCTCAACTCTGCCTACTTTGGTTCAGATCCCATCCAACACTCTTGGGCAAGCCTTGGCCAACCACAAGGGCTCCCCCACGTCCTTATAAAGCATCCTGGACGTCCACTCCCTCTTGATTTCGGACAAGGACACCAAATTTAATTCAGATTCAAATTCTGTCTGAATTCAAATCTGTTTCGGACTCAAACATTTAAATTGCTCCAAAAATTCTGAAGCAATTTTGTAAAATCAAGCATATTTTGAGAAGCCTAACATAAAAATTTCAGCCGATTTGGCCCAGCGGTTTGGGAGAAATTGTGATTTTAAGTTTCGGCCTCCTGTCGTTTTCCTGCCGCGCCAACGTTTTTACCTATTTTGGCTGCCGCGGCAGTAGCGCGACAGCTTCCAGATTGTTGTTTCGTGCCACATCCTACCGTGGCACCACTTTTGCCTATTTTTTGCTGCTGTGGCAAGGTAGCGACAACAAGATTCATCTCTTTGCCCGTTTGCTTGTTGAAGTGAGTTTCTAAGATTAAAAAAATATAAAAAATTTATAAAAAGAGTAAGAAGCCACACAGAAGGCCAATTAAAGAAAAAAAAAGAAAAAAATCTCAGAACTCTTACTCTCCTTTTAGGGATTTTTGTACCACATCTCTTTGAGCTTCACTTATATCTTTTGGGCATTGATTGTCTAGTACCTGGTTTGAGCTAGGATCAGCAACATCGACTAGTACTTTGAGCACTTATTCAACTTGCATTTGCTGAATTGATTTCTGCTATTCCTTGCTACCATATTGAAACCAACCAAGCTCCACCTTCCTATACTGCACTTTGTTCGGTCACCTTAGTAATCGCTATATTAATCTTTTGATCATCTTTGACACCGCCAAAGGCTGACAACCACTGCAGCACAATAAGAACTGGTAAGAGCTTGGTATTTGCTACAGAATTGTTGAGATTCCTTCCACCCCACACCCCACATTCTAGTAGTTGGTAGGAACATATACTTGTGATTTGTTTCCTTGTCTTCTACTGACAATGACAGGTTCTGGAGTAATCAATTCTTGGGCTAGATCTATAGTGGGAGATGTGCCATACCCTGAGGCGCGTGTTTCATCATCACCACCACAGCTAGTACGACTACCTCCACGAAAGGCACCACAACATGAAAATGTACATGATCATGTTGTCTCCATGCCGATATTTGAGGGTTGTGATAGGCCTGATTTCTATCTCGATTGGGAATTAGAACTCAATGAAATATTTGCTAGCCATGTCTTTCCTAAGCATAAGCAAGTACGAGCTGCTATTAGTACATTCACTGATTTTGCTTCTATTTGATGGGATGAATATTGTCGATTATACCCTGATTATATACCTGCTACTTGGGATGATTTAAAACTTGCAATGAGATATGAATTTGTACCGTCCTCTTTTATACGTAGCAAGCTTCGAAAGTTGCAACATTTAGAACAAGGTAGGAACACCATTGATGAGTACTATCAAGACCTTCAATATTACTTATTTTGTTGTAATGTCAATGAAAGTGAGGAAGCTATTCTTAATAGATTTTGGAAAGGTCTGAACCATGCTATTCAGGATATACTTGTGCATAAAGAATATTATTTTATCAAACGTTTGTTTCGTCTTGCTTGTAAAGCTGAACGGATACATGAGAGAAGCAAACGGCCGGTACAAGTCACCACATCACTACTTGCTTCAGTTGATCCTTCTAGTGCTCCACTAACCTTTGTTGCCGCACCCGCTGATGTGAGAGTCACACCTTCTCGCCCTTGTGACCCATCACTCCTGACAGTATCTACATCATCTGAGTCGAGCCTGCAAGGTAAAGGTACTACTTCCATTGCTCCACAAGAGATTGAATCCATCACTCCACATGAGATTGAAGTAAGCCCTGATGAATTCACTACATCATGTGTTGAGTTAAGCGAATCGCCCGCTGTTTTGATCACACCACCTATTTTAGATGATTGTTTTGCTGATTTGAGCTTGCCATGTGATCAAATAACTGAAGTACCTACTGATATATGTGTACCATGTGAAACTCATGTTTTATATACTGATTTAGATGCACAAAACATTGATAACGATAATATGAATTCTGAAATTTTAGATTTGGGTGTGCCTAATATTCTTTTAGATGATAATTGTACTGTTTTAAGCCTCCCAAATAGTGATATTGACTCTACTACTTTAGTTGCTTCACATGCTAAGAAAGGTTGTTATGATAGTCTAGCAACGCCAAAAGTTGAGCTTGTGAATTGAATGATTCTGAGATAGGATATGATAAGTTGATATAATATAATGACGTGTATAATGCCATTAGTCATGATGTTGTATCTGCTATCCAACTTGTTAACCCTATGACTTTGACAAATGCTCTAGAAAAGGTTTCCGAACTTGTGAATTTACCATCTTGGAATTCCGCCTACACTCCTGCTTATAGGATCAATTTAATTGGAGCTACTAGTGTAGAGGATGAAGTTTGTGTGCATTTGGTTTGCATCACTTGTATTGAACCGGTTGTTTCAAAACTTACTCATTTTGACAATGACCACCTGCAATTATTCAATTCATCACCTACGCATTGTTGCTCTTTGATTCAAATGATTATGTTACATGCTGTAGCAATTTATGACATAGGTAATGAATTCTTGATGTATAGGATTTTCATTGCATATGGTCAACTTTTTGCTTTTAGAGGAGATAATTTGACACCAATGCTTCATTGTTTTGATATCCAACATTGGTGGTGAATTGATGTTAAATAGCTTGTCACATCATTGGTCCAACATTAGTGCATTGACTTGCTCTATTATTTGGGTACCACTGATAATTATTTATCTATGTTGGGATGGTTAAGTGATATACATTGCAAATATTATTATATACATGAACATTTCCCTTATATTTGCAAAGCATATTATATGCATAAACACTTCACTTATACTTGCAAATTGAGTTGCAATACTTGTTGGAATTATAAGAATGATGTATCACTATGCATGTTTCTAAAATCCGCCAAGATGAATCATAATTGTGATGATGGTTTTGATATAATTGTTAACCAAGAAAAGCTAACCATGATTGATAGATACATATATGCTGCATACATGCTTTCTTTGTTCTTTGATGGTTTTCAGCTTATGCAAAGCCGAGGATGGCTTTGTTTTCAAGGAAGGGAGGATGATGAGGACATGGCCCCCATGGATATACCCACTGCCACCTCTACTTCTACTACTTCAACAACATCCGCTACTCAAGCTATAAAGAACAAACGGTGGTTCGTCAAGAACAAGCGAGGATTCAAGTTCAAACTCTCGGGAGGAGGAAGGAATGAAGTTCATCTGTTAATGAAGATGTCCCCACATGAATTGGTGCTGTACAAGGAGTCTTCCCATGTCCCTTTTGGTCCAAGAAGAGCTAGAGATAGAGTCCCACAAGATCTGGACTCTGATTCGGATTGCTGAGACAGCCCTGACTTCAAATGTCTATATCTCGAGCATACGGACTCAGATTTAGGTAATCTTAGACTCTTTGGAAAGCTTATCTCATGCTCTTTCGAACCTATCTAACCCCATCTCTGAATTCCTTACGAGCCGACCGCAAAAGCTAAAACAATTCAAGACTGTCTCTGAAACAGACCACATCTTCTCTTTATATACCCCCTAGGATTCACCATTTAGTTTTTAGGGTTTCATTGAGTTGTCTAGCTACTGCTACATTATCGCATCTGCAAGTCGTGTAGGATTACTGCCTTGTTTAGATCGCCAGTGGAATCCTCATATACTTTCTTCTAACTATTATGCTAATTTAATACTCGCAATTTCATATTGCAATTTATTATAGTTCCTGCAGGTTCTTCGGTTGCTTGCAGGAACTTGAACTTCATTGTTCAGGTTGATCGTGCCTATGGCAAGGTCAATAACCATCGGAGGTTGGTTTAGCGATTGCTAAGGCGTATCGTCGCGTACGGTATAGTCGGATCGTCAAGATCAAACTATACCAAATATTACCCTTGTCTCATCGAAAGATCGGGCCACCGCCTCATCACCTCAAATCCCAACATCATCCATGCATCGTCTCCACACCCAAAACAGAAAACTCCAATAAATCCTTTCCATCTGTCCATCATCGCCACTTTCAGCCTACATTGGAATCCCCCTTCAAAGAAAACCAATAGCAGTAGACCAAAGGGGAAAAACCCTCTTCAGAGACTATATTTCACACCAAGAAACTGCTCAAAGAAGTCAAAGAAAGCATCTTCCCATCAAAAAGATGCAGGAACTGGGAACAAGAGATGATCTTGGGAAGGTGGGGGGTCACTGGCGTCACTGAGTAGACGTACGCCCACCTACCGGGATCTTTCTACACCACGTCACATGGTCCGCGCCCGCAAATGCGGTGCCTCTCAGGGAAAATCGGCGGCACCGCCACCATCGGCGACGTTAGGCCCTGTGCCGCGCGGCGCGTGGGCTCGTAGTCTCTGCTCCCTCTCCTCCACGATGCGGAAGAGGAAGTCATCGTCGTCATCCATGCCGCCGTGGCCGCCGGGGATGTCGAGCTGCTGCCTCACGGGGAGGCGGAGCGCGTCTAGGACCGCCGCGGCCGCGGCCGCCGGAGCTGGAGAGCTGAGGGGAGTGGGCGCGTGGCAGGAGGCAACGCTCTCGGCGTAGGTGGTGACGCTGCTCATTCTTGCCTAGTCTCCCTTGCTCTCTCTCCCAGTCCTCCGCGATCACATCACACTCTCTCTAGGCCTGTACTATTATTCTCTTCTCTCTCCAGAGTGCTGCCGTCGGAGAATTTTTGGCACATTTGATCACAGCAGAATAAATTTTAAAACACCCAAGATGGCTGCCATATCCCTCTCCAGAAGGTACCTGTAACCCATACATGATCAAAAGAAACAAACCAAGCAACATAGGCATCAATATCAGCATTTTCAGCATCATAAAAGTCTCATATACTAGGTTAACCAGCAAAAATTAGGAATGGGTAAGTACTTTTATACTTGCAAGATGCTTTTTGGCCTCATCATAATTAACTTAAGCATAACAATAAACAAGAATTAAACATCTTACACAAGTATGACATCATCAACATATTAAACATGTCATGAACATGAATTGATTAACCAATATCAAAATATATAAAACATTTTATACTCGTTAGGGTGTAGCCATTGAGAATGACATGTGGGGCACCTATTCAATGTTGAATGGTCAAAATTGACTGGTTCAATCGACAATGGGACCTACATGTCATACCCTTAGGGTAAGAATTAATTCATCTAATATTCCCTCTGTCACTTACAAAATGGGGTGCACATGTCATATATTTTTCTTTTTCCATTTTTCTTCTATTATTTAGGTAGTGGGTCCAGCATGTCATACATACATAGGATTGATTTACATTTAGTTAATAATTTGTATTGACAGGGTCCACATGTCACACAAAGATTAAGCATTAATCGCGGTAATTAAACCTAACCCAACAACCAACAGGAAATGGATAATAGCCAACGGTCAGGTCGACCGTTCGGTCAGACCAACCTTTGTGACCGTACTACCTGCTCAGTCAGACCGGCTGGCACCGCTGTGCTCGCCACGCATGCAGCAGTGCGGCGGCAAAGGGTAGAGGAGGAGGGGAACCACCGTAGGATCTCATTATGATGTTGGTCGTTCAATCAAACGGAGCCAAGAGAGTCTGTCTTGATGGAGACAGTGGTGGCGACGGGCGGTGGTCTACGGTGGAGGCGCTAGTGTTGGTGACGAGCTCGGTGACACCAGTGTGGAGTCGAGGAGGCGGTTGTGCATTATCGAGAGGTTGATGGAAGCAGTCTATATGTTGCAAGCTTGTCGGAGGCCAGAATAGCCGAGGACGTGGATTTGCTGCCGTTGGGGAAGAGAGCTTGGTACGTGCTCCTCCGCTCCTTCCTGGGATCTGAGCAGCACAAAAGCAAACAAGGTGAGGTCAGGGAAGGAGAAGGGAGAGCCTTGCGGTAAGAATCGGGGAAGAAGAGCTCGACACCGATGTTGGGGAAGACGGGCTACTGTGGAGCTTGGTCGCTGGAGTAGGTGAGATGGCAGCTAGAGTTTGTGGGAGAAAGAAGTGGAAAGAAAAGGAACGTGAAGTGGCCGATGGAGAAGATTTATAGGGTTTGAGGAAGGAGGAAGGAAAATGCCAGCGTCGTTGCCGTGGTCAGTGCGCGACGCATGTCCCCGCTAGAAGAAGGTCTACAGGTGGGCCCCATAGGTTAGTGAAGGAAGAAGGCGTGCGCCGCATGGAGACATTTTCCAGAGAAGGAGGTAGGAGATGCAGAGGGCACGGGCATGGCTGTCACATGCTAATGGTGGGCTTCGGCCCACCGAAGGGAAGATAGGACTGCTAGTGGCCCAAAAAGGTAAGGAGGTTTTAGATTTCCTTTTTCGTTTTGTTTTCGGTTTAGTTCTAGGGTTTGGTTAGTGAGGCTTCAAAATTTATTGTAAAAATTTGGAAAATTTCTTAAGACATCTTTAATATATTTATATTCTCCTTGTATTTTCTCAAATTAAAATAACTCATTTGGGCTGTCATTTAATTGATATTGAAAATTTTCTAAATAAGGTTTGAACTATAAGTAGTTCTAATAGTTTTAAAATATTTTTTAAATATGTATATTTATATTCAAAGATATAAATAACTCTGAGATGCAAAATTTTGCAAAATTTAGAGCAGAGGAAATCCACTTAATTAACATATTTAAGTTCTGTCTAAAAGAAAGTATTTTGGAAAAAACATTTGTTTAAATATGAAATTCAACTTCAGTTGGTCTAGAAATTTTTGTAGAGTTCCTATGAGGTATTTAGAGCTTCGAAAAGAAGTCTTGGTGTAGTTCAGTTCAAACATTTTGTTTAGGTTAGTTCTAGATCAATATTTTAGGGTTTTTGATTTGGCTTCTTTCTAATGCTCTATATGCTGAAAAAGGGGTGGAATCCATCCACTTTATTCACATAGATCCTCGCTGATCATGTCTACATAATATTTACAAGGTGGTCATTGCACCGATTTGCTATCATGCCCCAGATGATCAAACTCATTTTCCGACACCACCAAAAAATATGGAAGGATACAAGTATCAGATTTACAAAAGCCATAATGCCCATGAAATACAGGGAAGTTGAGTTGATCCTATGGCGGGAACAGACTTTTACGGTCCGATAGAACCGCATCCACCACCTTAGGAGCTTCGATGAAGATGAAGCTCTACGCCCCACATTTTCAATTCCGCAACTACATAGTGCCAGAAGACCATACCATGCCTACTTGGCCCAAGTGTACACATGGCGACGCCGAGGTGCAATTGAGCTTCGACTGGGGGAGCCAGGGATGGCGTTGCCCACACTACTTGGCAAGTGTTTTTTTCCTTGATAGTTCTCTAACGATCTAGGTAGCCAACAATATTTAATCTATTGCCATTTTTGGAGACATGCAGTTGCCACTTCACATCTTGGATTGACCCAACAAACTCTTCTCACATTACGGCGTACATGGGTTATCTTGCCTTGAAGATTTGGAAGCTAGAGGAGTAGCTCATCAAAGAAAAAAACAAGAACAAAGAACTCTGTAGACAAATGGAAGAGGTGGTAGAAATCAGGAGCGACTACATGACTATATAAGTTGGTGTTGCTGCGCCAATGAAAATTGTGTCTACATGTGCCACTGCCTTAACGGCCAACCGCGTCCCGTGCGCCCCTACCTGGCCGAGTAGTACGCGTGGCCATAATGAAGAGACTGTAGTTTAATACCATTTGTACTGTATGATTAGCTTTGCATCATAATTTCAGTGTTGTAACTCATTATATTTGTAACTGTAACTCTCAAGTTTATTATTCAGTGCTTCATAACATATATTCATCGTACCTAATTTCCAACTAACAACTAAACCTGCAATAAACATAGTACATCATAATCTAGTTGGTTCATCTACTAAAGGAGCATTACATGAAGTCATCAGCACTACCTCTACTGCTTCAGAGATCCCTCCAAGAAGTCATCATCACTATCTGTACCATTAGATGATGTTGCCGGATGGGGAGGGATGTATGTACATCACTTTAGAGAGCCCTCCACAAAGTCATCATCATCATACATTGCATCCTTTGATGATCTAGCACCCTTCAATGATACCTCGGTCTTTGATGTTCCAGTACCTTTGATTGATCCACCAATTGTTCAACTCATCCAGAACAATTCTCAATTTCTTTATTCAAAAACTCTGCATCCTTGGGATTTGCCTAACATTACAAAGAATCATATAAAAATAATGAAATACAAGGGTTGCGATGAAAAGGAACAATGTAAATCATAATAAACCTTAATGTGTGCTAGATATTGAGTCTTTGGAAGCTTTATTGTTTCCGCTGACTCACTAAACTGTGCTTTAGGAAGTTCTTTTAGTTTGCACACTCTCACCCACCTCTTGTGACACTGAAGCAGGTGTTTGTGAGCAGGTTCCGCTCAAAGGTTCTGACCAGACACTGACGAACTCACCTAACTTTTCCGCTCGATTCAATCTAGATCTAAACTATGGAATTTAATGAATTGAAGGTAGGGGTTGCAAGATTACCTAAAGGGATGGAGTCCGCCGACGGTTTGTTGCGCTAACTCATCGGAGCAACCCTATGGTGGCGACCATTGGTGAAGATGGGCCAGCGAAAACAGGGATTCCAGCGTGCGATCTGCCGGAGAAGACAATTGCTGAGTTGCAGGACGACAGAGGAGGCGACAGTAGTGGCAAATAGTGGCATTGAGGTCCGCACGGTGAGATTAGGGTTGTCACGCACAGTGGCTTACAAAAACTTTTTGTACTAATAATAATATTTTCACAAACAAACCTAATCAAAACCTTATCGCCTCTCTCATTTTCACATCACCATCAGCCTATAACAACCACATGATCTCCTTCTCCTCTCGACACGTGTGGTTCAAACCCTTATCATATCTACCTCTTCACCAGTTCAACCTTGCGTCCCTCGACGTAAAGCAATCTTTGCTTATCTTTTGCCCTGCTAAATTGCTTGCATGTCCATATATGCATGCCGACAAATCCTTACACACGTATACCTATGTGTATACGTGTGTATGTATGCCTGTTCTAGTCATCTTCATGTATATGCGTATATCAACCTAAGTGTATGGATATATATATCCCCATAGGCACCCCTACCACCTGTTCCCGAGCTCCTAAAAATATATACCCTAGTATACCCCTCTAATGCTTTCGACAATCTCCTCTCGTGTATTTGTATGGTTCGATGAGCTCGGACACTTGCATGCTGGCACTCACTTTATCCTTGTTTTTTGAGACAAATGCTTGGCATTTCTGTTCTTGCCAGTCTATTTAACCCTAGGTAAATTTTCCAAATCAAAATGTTTAGGAAAAAAATATTTCTAAGATTCTTGAAATATGAACTCTGACCTATTTTGACCATTTAAAACTCTCCAAAAATCCATTTTGACTTTATACATGGAAATTACCTTCTTTGGCATCGTACTGGTATTAGTGACATGCCTTTTTATTTTAAAATTTTTATTTTCTCATGTGATAAAGTCCGCAAGGTCGCTAATGTACATGATTATAAACATATAGGTAGCTCTAATTTATCCCATCTGCCACATCTTTCCACATGAACACCTTTTCAATATATTGGGGATACACATACCGCTGGTGTAGGTGTGTATACAAAAACCATAATTCCTTTCCATCCAACCTGACGTGAGAGCTTATATTTAATCTCTGAACACAGAGCCCTCACCTGTTCGCTAAGTGCCATGGAAGCTTTGGAAAAAGCTGCAGCTCTTTGCAGTACGAAGCACCCTCCCCTTTCCTGTTGAGTATTCTTTCTTATTTGCTAACCATACTCGGGTGTAGTAACCATTTTCCCATATATCTCACTGCTTGTGGACCCCTTAGCCAGTGGACAGCTCCTCTACTCCTCCTTTCTTTTTCCCCCGTGCGACCTGCCGTTGCCAGTAAGTAGTACAGCACCAGCACGTGCACTGTGCATGCTTGACCGTGCAGCGTGCAATGCACTCGGAGCCCACCGCCCTGCAACGAGATGTCGCCTCCCTGCACCAGGAAACTGCCTAACTCTCTACGCAACTACAACCTCCAAGCCTCGGTGCTATCCATGTGCCCCAGCCCTCCATCTCTCTCATTACTCCTTGCTCACTGCTCCTCTCGCCAGCACATGTATCGAGCGGTGCCTAACTCTCCTGTGCAACGTAGTTTTACCCCGCCATGCCAGCGCCGCCCATGTGCCTCCTCTCTCTCTGCTCTTTAAAATTGAGCACATGAGCTCCTTTTCTTCAGTCCTTCCTTCCTCATTTTCTTGCCCAAACTGCTCCATCCCATCCTCCTGAGCTGCTCCATTTCTTCTCCCCACCGAGCTATTCTAAAGCCAAGCTCAGACTCCACCTCCCCATTCATTCGCCCTTGAAGTTCCTCCCCATTCCTCTCTCGCGAGCTCCAGTACTCCTCTCACTTCTCTAAATCGAGCTACCCCGAGCATCCTCATGGCCTCCTTCCCATTCTTCCTGAGGCCGAGCTCACTCTTCTCCTCCTACTGCATTCACCCGAGCTCCTCCCCTTTCTCTAGTATCTCTTCTCACCTTGATTTTATTCAAGACGAGCCACCGGGTTCTTTTTCCCCATCTCCCTCCTCTGGACACTGAGCAATCGAACCCACCACTACAGCCGCCGCTTACCCCTCGGGTTAGCTGCTGAGCTCACCGGCAAAGCTCCCTACACCGCTGCTCTCCCCGGAGCCTTGTCCTTTTCACGTTGGCACCGTAGCTCCGCCCTTATCTCCTCCAGCCTTCTTCTTGCAGAGGTAGCGCACTGTCACCTCTCTTGGCAAGCCCGTCGCCTGCCTGCCCTTGTCTCCCTCCCTCACGCCGTGGCCACGCTCCATGCACCGCTGACCCATTCCTCTCCTTGCTGCCGCTAGGCTTCCACTGAGCTTGCCTCCCCCACCACCACTCTGGTCTTCTCTAATGAAGGCCGCCACCGTCGACAGGATGGGCATGACTCTCCTCAGCTCGCCACCATCCTTGCTACGTCGTCGGAGAGACTGCTGCCACCGGCGAGTCCAATAGCAGTGAGGCACCCGAGCTACCCCTCCTCTATAATCCCTCTAACTAATTAACCCTAAGCCTCCGGATTAGTGCGCACCAAAAATGGCTAAAAGCCGATCCATGCCATACACCCATTGACGGCCCAACCCCACCAACAATTGAGTAGAAGCGGAAAATTAGTGTGACGTGTTCCTTCTCATAAAAGGTTTTGCCACTTCTGCCTTCCCGAAAGCCACCTTACTTCGATGAAGACGCATTTCTACAGTACGCCTTCGACCTCACCGCTGAAGCCTCGGAGAACTTCGGAACCCTGTATCTTCTCTGTTTCTTCTCCACATGACTCGATCCTTCTTCCTATAGTCTCATTAAATCAAAACCTACCTACTCGTACCAGTTTCATGATTTTTGAAATTATTTGAATTTCAAATTTAAATGTATTCCACATATACATGACATATACCTATGTTTTTCAATATAACGCCGATTAAAATGATTCTTGTTCCTAAAACCTTGTAACGTATCTTGATTCTAGTATGTTGTTAAGACGCATATTCATATTATTGAAACCCTTACAATTAATTCTACACCTTTGTTTTAAATAGGGAAATACAAGACATAATATTTCCATGTTGAGGTAAGGAAGTCCTACTATGCATTCACCATAACCCAATAAAAACCACAGAAACCCTAGCTTGGCAGAAAACCTTAGAGTTGATACTTCTAGTCGTGATGACCTAAACCACCCATTTCAAACTTTATAAGCTTCTTAAAAATCAGATAGCTTACCAAACGCGCTATGATTGCACAAGTTGATTATTCTGGTTTTAAATTTGATGTTCTTGGTTTTTACCTCGCACCGATGATTTGTAAGACGTCCTCTCGACATGTAGATACCGATGTTACGGAGTCTCATGCGGAGGAACCCCGAAAATTGTCGTATCAAGCTCGAGCTCGAGACTCGGCCAATATTGTCAGGCAAGCATCCTCACCTTGACAATGTTGAAACCTATATGTGGCAAACTTAAATACTTTTTTTTTCAACCATGCATGCTATGAGATTACAACCCTATATTGAGTAAGGTATAGCTATGACCTATAGTTGCATTGTTGAGGGTCTGACATGATATATTTTTGTAGCCCTAGTAATAGATACTGGACATTGTAGCTCCGGTGAAATATTAGGTTTATAGGCTGTAAGCCAAGCTTAGACCCGCTATAGAATAAACTCCAAAACTTTTAATAGATTTGGGAACTACATTTGGTCAGGGAAACCCTTGGGGTGACGTGAGTGGCCCAAGGTGGATGTTGAAAGTGATTTTACCAAAAACCCAAAATCAAATGGAGGATGATTTCGATTCGAGTGAGAATGGTAAGGGGAGTTTGGAGATTATCGTAGCATGTAGGTACATGGCTATCTGGTGGTAAGATGCAGTCTAGCTTGAATCAAACAAGGAGCGAGCCTAAGTGCTGCTGAACAGGTTCACCTCGTATGTCCACATGGCATTTGTGGGAAGAACTTGGCTAAATACCCTATCGAGTGATAGTGGCTGGACCTGTGGGCAGTGCTAGGTGGATGGCTATCCCTAGAGAACCTCCACTTAGCTACGTAGGAAGGTGTTCGACACAAAGATGAACCCCCTTTTCTATCTATGTGTCGAGGACCGTCGAACATAAATCGAATCCGGGTTGTTCATCTAGCAGGTTCAGCTCTAGTACAAAAATGGGGGAAAGGTCTTGTTGTAATAACTATACCGATACACCTTATGAAGTGTTCTTGTAGCGCTCGGCAACAAGGGGTACTTACATCTATGGGTAAAGTCGTACAACCTCTGTAGAGTGTTAAAATCTATTCGAATAGCCGCGTTCTCAGTTATGGACACAACTTGGTCAGGCCACACACTGGTTAGACTAGATTTGTTTGCAAAACATGGGGTACGGGATTAAGGATGTGGGCATGATGTGTCCATAGTGTACAGTTTGAGCTACGGGCGAGTAGTGAGGAACTGCAGAAGTGAAACCTAGCTAGTACTATGCGGTAGTAGCACAGGTGTGACTTAAGGATTGCCTGAGGCGATAGATGGAGCTATCGACCTTTAGCTAACGATTGTCTAGATGGAACTTCCAGCAAGGGATATTGACTCATCAGAGGCGAGCTTGATTTTGAAATGCTCTTGAATCTATTTATTATCGTATTTTGGATGAGAACTTACTTTTCCGAACAAGCCTTGCATGAGATATATCTGTTATACTCTCCCTGTGGGATACTTGTGAGGACATTCAATTTAGTCACCTGGCTTGTTGATTTGGCCAGGCGAAGGAGATGTCTACTCCAAAGACAACGATAGTGTTTGCGAAGGCTAGGGCGTAACCCCAGTCAGTTGCCTATTGGGTATGGCATATTGATGGGCCACATCACCGATTGATTTCTGCTGCACGATTTTAGCCGTTGGGCTATAGTATAATACCTCGGCTAGACGGTCTATTTGTATATCATATATTGATATGTGTGAGTATGACAATGATATATAAGTTAACTTGTGTGTACTGGCTACTGATCATGGGACCACTACAGTAAATACAAGGGATTATTCGGGCTTAAAACCAGGTACACCACAAGGGTAAACCTTAGCTGCGCAGTCCCTGAAATGATAAACAGTTCGCTCACCATTTGGAATGTCCAAACGGAAATGGTCCAGTGTGTTCATCCAGAATCTTTGGGTGAGAATCTTTCAGATGTTTCGAGCATGTTTTGTTCGGAGGTTCCAAGTGAAAGCAGACATTTTGTTTCAAAGTTGTTGCCCATGCAGAAGTTTGGACCAGACTAGACCAAAAGTTCCGAGGAATGGACCAAATGCTCAAATGTGCAAATTTAGATGAAGACTTTGATGAGATAATATAGATAATCTATGGAATCTTTATGAGTTCGTTTACATCCAAGTGGGAAACAACCAAACAATAAAAGAAATATTTGGATTCAAATAGAAAAAGATCAACTAAAAGTTTAGATAAAATGTGCAAGTGCAATAACTACATAGACTATTGAGAGGAAAAAGACCTATGTAGAACCAAAGATAATGACTTTGAACAGTGTTTCTACCATGGATGAGTTAAGTTGCAATAGAATCTCTATGCATGTAAGTATAGGATGCTATGATACAAAGACTCACATTATATACATCACTCTAAGGGCAATAAACATACAAAGTTATCATTTTGTTCACAGCTTATGGGACACGGTGCTCATTGAGAGAACAACACTCCCCCTTGATGTGTTCATCATTTTAAGCTCTAAAAATCAAAGTAAAGCATTCAAACACATGTCTGAAATCTTCAAGCAACATGATGAGAATCTAGGATATTAAACTTATTTCTCAACTCACAAAATCTAGGCTCATCTAAGGGCATTGTGAAGATATGCACTCATTATTTTTTTGTCCTTACATGGTTCAATACTATATCTCATTTAGTCACATGATCCCTAAGAAAATGGTGTCAAATATCTATGTGCTTGGTTCGAGAGTGTTGGATTGGATTGTTGGCTATCTTGATTGCACTTTCATTATCATATAAAAAATGCACTTCTTTCAAATCCACTCCATAATCTTTCAAAATTTGTCTCATTCAAAGCAATTGAGCACAACAACTACCCACGCAGATATACTCCATCTCTGTCATGGATAGAGCTATGGAGTTTTATTTCTTGGATAACCACGATACTAAGGTAGTCTTCCTATGTACCTTGCACTGTGCATAGTCTGAATATGAATATCCAATAAGATCATATCTAGCACCCTTGGGATACCACAAACCTAGGTTGGGTGTATGAACTAGATATCTCAAGATTCTCTTAATGGCCACAAGATGACACTTCTTAGGAGTAGTTAGAAATCTTGCACACATGCACACACTTAGCATTATATTGGGCCTATATGCACAAAGATAAAGCAATCAGCTAATACCTTTTGATCCACCGTTTACCTTCCTCGTTGAGGTTGAGATGACCGTTGATTTGCATGGGAGTACGTATTGGCTTAGCGTTCTTCATATCGAACTTCTTGAGCATGTTCTTGATATACTTGCCTTGGCTTGAAGGTTTCTTCTTGTAGTTGCTTAAGTTGGAGTCCAAGGAAGAACCTCAATTCGCTCATCATGGACATCTCGAATTTCTCAACCATCATCTTTCTGAATTCCTCACTAAATGCATTATCAGGTGACCCAAATATGACATCATGCATATATATTTGCAAACAAAGAGCTTGCCATAGTGAACAATGTGGAGTCATTTTTTCAAAATTTGAAGCTCTTCTTGACTGAAACTCGCTAAGGCATCTATACCATGCTCTAGGAGCTTGTTTGAGGCCACAAAGTGCCTTGTGGAGTTTATAGACATGGTTAGGAAATTTAGATCTTCAAAACCAGGAGGATTGCTCTACATGGACTAGCTTATTTATTTTGTCATTTAGAAAAGCACTATTGACATCCATTTGGTAAAGCATGATATTATGATGATTAGCAAAAGCAAGAAATATTCTATTGGCTTCTAGTCTAGCAACTGAGACATAGGTCTTTCCAAAATCCAAACCTTTGACTTGTTGTACCCTTGGGGCACAAGTCTAACCTTGTTCCTCAGAACTTGTGCACGTTCATCTTTTTTGTTGTGGAAAACTCAATTGGTGGCAAGGACGTTTGAAAGTGCATCTTGGCCCCCTAAATAGGTTTTGATGATTAATGAATAATAATTAAGGGACTAACATGTGCATCAAGTATGATTAGGTGATTTAGTCCTAAAAATGATGATATAATTAACGTTTATGACCCCTAAAAAGTTATAAGAAATGACTGCTTGAAGAAACAAAGATTAAAGACTTTTTTCTAGCACTTTTGGTGGTTCGAGGAATCACATTGAGTTTAGGGAAAGCCATATTATTCAGGGAGAAAATATCTAGAAGCTAGTGAGAGTGCCTTGCTAATGCTTAGTTAGGAATCAATTTCACAATCCAAAGAGGGTTTAAAAACCATCTCTTCTCATACTTTCAGCAAAATCGAAAGTTCTAGGATTGTTGTCAGAACATTCAGTTTTCTGCTTATGTGTGAAGAATCTGGCAACTCGAAGCCTGTGAGTTCCTGTTTATCATTTTTTAGGATGTTAGAACATCCGAGATTATCTCATAACCTCAGAATTCAGATTCTAGAAACGTCTAAGTCCTCTGAGCTTGAAAGTTGGAAATCACAAAAGTTTTTGGAGTGCCCGAGATCCCTTCTGGACTTATCCTTTGAATCTCAAAATGTCAGAAGCTCCAAGTACATGTATTTTCTTCTGTCTGTTGAGTACCTTTGAACCTCCAGAATTTGGCTCTCACTGTGCCTTGTTCAAGGCTACCAATTATCCAAAGGGTCTAGGTTCCATGTCGGAACCACTGACATTTGCTCTTGTCTGCTGTGCTCTCAATGTCGGAGTCTTCAGGTTCTTGCTAAAGTATCTGAGATACCTTGCTCAACACAGAACAAAAGCATTAATTTGAAAAGTCGAAGTCTCCAGGTTCATGGCAGAGTCTCCGAGATCCGTTGTTGTACACGTAATCTAAAGGTTTATTTGAAAACTTGGATTCTCTAGGTTCTAGCCAGAGTCCCCAAGATCAATTGCTAAACACGTGATCTAGTCACTTATTTGAAATGTTGAAACCTCTGGGTTCATCCGGAAGTTCTGAGTTTTTGTCGATTTTGCTCGAATGGCTATTTTTTTAGGGTTGGCTATATATACCTCCAAGCCTCTTTGCACACGTAACTCTTTGTTAATACATTCCTTTGCTCTCTTGAGTGCTTTGTCACATCTCCTCAAGTCAAAATTTTGATTTGAGTGAGGAAATCTTTGAGAGAGAGATCCATAGTTGAGCATCAAGCAAGAGTTCATCTCCAAGCTGAACTGATTAAAGCCTATTGCTCTTGAAGATTGACTTCTGTTAGATGGCTAAGAGTCACTTGGGAGCCTGCGAGTAGTTTGTGAAGAGCCCCAAGAAGTTTGTGAGGGTTTGGAGCTCGTCTACCACAAGATGAAGAGCTATCACAAGTGAAGGGGGCTCTGCATCGGCAAGCCCTTTAAGAGAGGAGCATGTTTCGATGTTGGCTTTGATCTAGGATCAAGCTTCCTCAATGGAGATGTAGAGCCTCGTCAAAGGCTTGAGCTTCGACAACAAATCTCTCTCGTGTGGTTATCTCTTTCCACTTCTTTTACTTGTTTCCTTGTGTATTTTGATCACTAGCATGCTAGGGTTTGCTTCGAGATCTAGAGTGTAGGATTTACTTTTAGTATTAGTTTTTGATAATCTCCTATTCACTCTCCTCTAGTTAATAGCCTAGATCCTTTTTCAATTGGTATTAGAGTCTCATGCTATGATATCTTAAGTTTCACCACCTAGGGAGATAGGATGTCTACTAACGAGGAGAGGCATGTAGGGAGAGGTCTGTACTGGTATGGCTTAAACTATGTTAGTTGGAAACACAAATGAAGATACATTTAATGACCATTAGCCCATGCATATGGCTTGTTGTTGTTGCTGTTTATGTAGTGCCCAACAAAGGCAAGCTTATCGAGGGTGACCATCAGAACATCCACCTCAATGCCCAAGAGACAAACACCATCTTGAATGCATTGAGCCTAGATGAATTCAACCGGGTGAGCACGCTCGAGGACGCCAAGACCATATGAAACATGCTCATGGAGGTCCATAAGTTCAACTGCTTCGCCATGATGGAGAATGAGAGCGAATTAAATGTTCACTCGCCTCAATCACATTGCGAGCGAGCTCAAGTTCCTCAGGTGCCCGGAGATTAACGACCACTTCATTGTCAAAAAATGCTATGAGCCCTCTCACTATAGTATGAAAACTTGGTGATGCTCATCCGTGAGAGGGATGACTTCAAGAAGTTGACTCTCACCGACGTGCTTGGAAGAATCATCACTCATGAGATGGCAATCCAAGACAAGGAAGAGCTCATGGATTCCAACTCAAGCCTTAAGAAGAACATCGCTTTGAAGGCCAAGCATGTCATCGATGATGGCTCAAGTGACGATGAAGAAGAAGTGGAACTTCATGAGGAAGACATTGCTCTATTTGTGTGAGAGTCCAGGCTTAACTTTTAGACCCCCTCTGTGTATGATCATCAGTCTAGGATCAAGTTGATGAACACAGTCGAAATGATAACATTACCCTGTCAAGTTTAATAAAATATAGTTTTGATGATAGAAACCACATGGCTTTAAACAGAGTACTTGGTCACATGACCATTACAATCATAAAGCTGCAGAAACAAAGCAATAAATGGTAGGATCCATCTCAGTCATAGGAAGTCGACGGAGTCCACGTGACCTCACTCCTCGGGGTCATCATAGTAGTAATCTCCATCAACATCTTCTATAGCGTAGTCATCTGTTCACCACCATGACAAAACATGTTGATGTGTACTTCGCGTACTCAACGTGCCCCCTCGTAGGGAACATCCTAAACAAATGTATATGAGGCTGCAAAGGAAGGTTGTATGGCTCTTTTGCGTAAATGCAATTTGTGGTTTTAAATACTAAATAATCTCAAAGGTGGCTTTGATATGAAAAACAATTTTGATCTCAGGGGATGTTTCTCATGAATGTGAGGGTCCAGGACCAAAACATACGAGTAAGATATCCGGTCTAAACTCATACATAGGTTCCAACCACCTATTCACTTTCCAGAAATAGGGTAAAGAAAAATAGCAAGGAGTGAAGGACATGTCCTTTTTATCAGGAATGAGTTATGTGCTATCCATTACTGTGGATATGGCTAATTGATTAGTTTACACTCTATAGAGGTTATACACTTTACCCACATGACACAATCTCATGTTGTTGCCCACCAACGACTGCTGGCATAGTGCATGCCCATCAGTATACCAATAGAGAGATCCTGACGAGGTCTTTTAGTTATCTCTTATCAATGTGACATGTCCACTAGCTTTCGACACGGAGGAGCATACACCCACGTATGTTGTGTGGCCCCCTTTTGTGCTGAGGTCCTCATAGCTACATCCATCCTTCTACGGTGTGGCAATGTTGACACAAGACTCGACTAACCTACTCAACCAAGCCGGTGCCCATATAGCATGTGGTTGTACTGTTTTCACACTTCTCAAATTCAAGACCTCGATCTTATTCGATACGGGTGGCTAATTGCTCCTTCCAACATGATCCAGCTGCTGACCGCACCTTTAAATGGTAAGTTTTACCCAGAGTAGAAAAGAAGGAATAAAGAGAGAGGACGGAAACAACAGGCATCTGGCCAGCTCAGCGAGCTCAATAAAGTGTTTCAACAATGATATCAATGAGCTGAAGATCATCCCTCCAAGGAAGCAAGTCACGGCATCCTAGGGATAATTAAGCATGGCTATGAAATATCTCTACTCTATTCTCAACTATTAAATAATCTACTCAGGGCATCAGGTAAAAAGGCGACAAGAGGATATGGTAAGGGTGTTTCAATCGACACAATAGCTACAGGAATAAAACAACATGCATGTTTATAAACAATAAAATATAATGAATTTATAGATATAGGATCAACATGATCAAAAAGAGGGGACATGCCTTCGTTGTCGAACTGCTGATCTTCAAAGTCGGGTCAGGCTTCAGCGTCGCCGCTCCCTATTCATCATAAAGCAATGAAGCGAGCAAATAAATAATCACGTTAAGACTAAAATCCAACTGCAAAGGATATATGGAAATCGGGGACGAATGGAATGTGTTGACGATCGGAATAAGGTTTTAACTGTAAGATATCCTTACTTTGGTCTCTTAAAGAAAGGGCCATAATCGTATTCAGTAATAAATAAATAAATATTATAATGTTTCAGATTAAATATTTAGCTAATATGAGCTACCATGGCATGTTAAATATTAATAGAAAATAATATTTTTATTAATTTTCTGTGTTAACAAAATAATATTATCCATAATTATTTTATTAACACTATTTCTAAAAATATTAATTATTAGCAGAATTAATTCTAACATGCTAGGTATCATACAAATAATAATGTGAAACGTAGGCATGATATTAAATAAAGACTCATGTCAAGATTATATTGATCGATTAAGTTTGTAACATATATTAAATTGTGACATTATGAAGTAATTTCAATTAATACTACCGAAGCCATTTATGCGATATAGTTATAAACTTTATATGTATACCTATTCATATTAAATAAATCTTAAACTAAACAATGTCTAAACTATATGCTAACCATGATTGTAGCAAGTATTATTAACAGCAAATAATAAGCTTATGAGCTATATGTATATAGTGCATGAACTATAGCTTTAATGATATACTAATTATTAACATGATCAAACAGTGATGAAATATTACCAAACTTTACTAGATTGCTCTACACAGTATATACTACACTAAAAAATTAAACTGCAAAAACGTAAGGAATTTTTAATTTTAATAAAATAGATCTAAAAACAATTATAGAAAATTCTGCGCAAATCCTAAAATCATGTACAAATTCATAGCACTTCCTACACATAATAATAACCTAGGAAAAATGAATTACTTTCAAAGTTATTATAAAACATGAAGTTAGATTGAATTTGGTCAAAAATTGCTCAAATTTGAGTAGATTCAAATAAATTTAAAAATCAACATACGAAGGGGGTGGTGCTCACGGTGATGGATGGTGGTGAGGCAAGGTAGTGCTCCGTCGGTGTTCCGGCGATGGTGAAACTTCAGCGATAGCGTGGACGGCGAGGGCTTCGACTACTATAGATGAGATAGCTCCGGTGTGGAGGAAAACGAATAATGGTGAAAATAAATAGAGGAAGGGGGCGACGTCTTTTATAAATGGGACAAGGCAGTTCTATAGGACGCGGTCGAGGTGAGTGAGTGGCTGGGAGATGCGGCGGCAGTTGCTGGTGCGAAGGTGCCGCGTGCCGTGCACTGCTACCGCTGCAGTGCCCACGCAGGACGCACGGTGGCATCAGCCGGTCATCTGGGCCAGGCAGGCGACAGCCTAGGAGTTGGGCGTGGCCTAGGAGGGGGGACAGGGGCATCCTGGTTAGCTTTGGCCGGATGCAGCAAGCCAGGCCGACTGGGTTGGGCCGCATGGACGGGGCGCAGATTGGCCCAATCGGAGGGAGGGGTGAGGCAGGCTAGCTAGGGCAAGACGGGCCTCGACCTGGGAGAGGTGCCGGGAGAACAGGCCCGCGTGGGGATTCGGCCCAATGCCCAGGGAAAGAAATACAAGGTTTCCAGATTAAATTAAAGGCAGAAAAGGAAATTGGATTGATAAAAATACTAAACGGGCTCATAGAAATTCAGTAAAAATCTCATAAATCAATTAAAGTATAAGGAATCAAAAATAAATATGTTTAAGGGTAAAATCTACAAGAATTAAAATCCTTTCTTTAGAAGTTAAATTAATTCAAAGACACTTGAATAAATTTAGATAAAATTTATATAAAGTATAAACATTATTATTTCTTCATATTTAGGTAACATCCTTCGCAAGAAAAGTTTTAAAGAGTTCAAAAAATTTGAGGATCTTACAGTTTGTGAGAAAATTTTCTAAGATGTTCATGAAGGGCGGTGCCAACAAGTTTCTTGACAAAGGAAGATGCCATAAGTACTCAAAGGACAGAAAGAAGAAACTTAAAAGAAGGCATACTTCGAGTGTGGCAAGGCGGGACACTTCATTGTTAATTGTCCAAACAAGAAGGAAAAGAAGGATGAGAAGGAGAAGGGGTACAAGAAGAAGGAGCGCCATGAGAAGGGCAAGTTTGTCAAGAGAAATCACTATAAGGCTCAAGCCCATGTCGGCGAGGAATGAGATTCCGATGACTTGAGCTCCCACTCCGATCATTCATTAGTCTTCAATGGTTTTAGGAAATGTAATCTTTACTTGGTTGAATTATCCTCTAACAATTCTTGTACATAAACATGCTTGTTGGCAAAGTCCTCTATAGGTTCGCTAATTCATAGAAGGTTGGCTCATGTGACAATGAGGAACCTCGACAAGCTACTCAAGGGTGACTGCATTGCTGGTGTCAAGAATGTGAGTTTTGACAAGGTTCACCTTTTAGCACATGTCAAGTCAGGAAGCAAGTCGGTGACCCATTTCCCATCAAGAACGCCATGACTATCATGGGCCACTTGAGCTTCTCCACATGGACCTATTTGGTCCCATCACCTACATGAGCATAGGAGGTAGCTCATATGGGTTCATTATTGTTGATGACTTTTCTCGCTACACTTTGGTGTTTTTCTTGCATGACAAGGGAGAGAAACACAAGATCTTCAAGAAATTAGTGAGCAAGACTCAAAATGAATTCAAGGTGAAGATTGAGAATGTCAGAAGTGACAATTGAACAGAGTTTAAGAACATGAACATAGAAGAGTTCCTAGATGAAGAAGACATGAAGCCCGAGTTCTCCTCTGGCTATACCCCGCAACAAAATGACATGGCGGAGAGGATGAACTGCACACTCATTGAGATGGCAAGAATGATTCTCGACAAGTACAATTTTCCCTATCATTTTTGGGTGGAATCCATCAACACTGCATGCCATGCAATCAATCGCCTATATCTTCACTGACTCTTGAATAAGACACTATACGAGCTCATCTCTAGGAACAAGCCCAATGACTCCTACTTCCGCGTCTTTGGGAGCAAATGATATATCCTTATTAAGAAAAAAAACCTTTCAAAGTTTGCTCCAAAGTGTGATGAGGGTTTCTTTCTTGGTTATGCATCTACTGCACACACGTATTATGTCTTCAATAATACTTCATGTATAACTAAGAAAACGTACAACAAACAGTAGAAAGTGTACCTATTGATGTAAGAGATGGTGATGAGTTGGCAAACACAATCAAGAACATGTCACTTGGAGAAGTGATGCCAATTGAGATCAAGGAGAGCACGTCATCAATTGAAGTGGAACCTCCCACATCCACTCAAGGTGAAGTTCAAAGTGTAGAGGCACCTCAAGTACATGATAATGAAGCTCCACCTCAAGTCCAAGCTCAAGTACCACCTCAAGTTCAACCTCAAGTTCATCCAGATAATCTGAGGATAAATAGAAGCTTGAAATGGGACCACGGTTGATCAAATTCTTGCAGACATGCATCAAGGAACTCAAACTTGTCCTCGTGTTGCAAATTTTTGTGAACATTACTTATTTATTTCCTCTTTAGACCCTACCATGGTAGATGATCCTCTAGAAGATCTAGAACTAGGTGTGGATGCTTTTGGAATGACCAAGTAAAATGTCGTCGGCACCAAGTAGGTCTTCCACAACAAACAAGACGAGGACGAACAAGTTATGAGGAACAAGGCTAGACTTGTGACCCAAGGGTACACACAAGTCAAAGGTTTGGATTTTGCAGAGACTAATGCCCCGGTTGCTAGATTAGAGGCTATTAGGATCTTGCTTGCATATGCTAACCATCACAATATCATGCTTTATCAAATGGATGTTAAGAGTGCATTTCTTAAAGGCAAGATCAATGAGTTAGTCTATGTCGAACGACCCACCTAGTTTTGAAGAAACTAAGTTCCTCAACCATGTATACAAGCTCCATAAGGCACTAACAATCTCAAACAAACTCCTCAAGCATGGTATGAGTGCCTTAAGGAGTTCCTACTGAAAAAAGCTTCAAAATTAGGAATATTAATTCCACATTATTTACTAAGTTCATTAACGGTGATTTGTTTGCTTGCCAAATGTATGTGGATGATATCATATTCTGGTCTACTAATAATGCATTTAGTGAAGAGTTTCGCAAGATGATGACAAATAAGTTTGAAATGTCCATGATAGGGGAGTTGAAGTTCTTCCTTGGAATACAAGTCAAACAACTCCAAGACGGGACTTACATAAGTCAAGGCAAGTACATCAAGGACATGTTCTGGTAGTTTGAAATAGAGAAAGCTAGCCAAGCCTATCTACATTCCCATACAAACCAACGGCCACCCGGACCTCAATGTGGAAGGTAAACCCATGGATCAAAAGGTATATCAATACATGATTGGCTCTCTTCTTTATCTTATGTATGTAGGCTTGATATCATGCTAAGCTTGTGCATGTGTGCAAGATTTCAAGCCACACTTATGGAAGGTCACCTTGTGGCCATCAAGAGAATCCTCAGATATCTAGTTCACACCCAATTGATGTTTGTGGTATCCCAAGGGTGCTAGTTTTGATCTTGTTGGATATTTTGATTTGGATTATGCAGGGTGCAAGTTTGATAGGAAATCCACCTCCCGCACATGTCGATTCCTTGGTACATCCTTAATGTCGTGGTCATCCAAGAAATAAAACTCCATAGCCCTATCCACGTTGAAGCGGAGTACATCTCCATAGGTAGTTGTTGTGCTCAATTGCTCTAGATGAGGCAAACATTGAAGGATTATGGTGTCCACATAACTGATATGCCACCTTTGTGTGCTTATGAAAGTGGAATCAAGATAAAGCGGAGTCAAAATAGCCAACAACCCTGTCCAATACTCCCGAACAAAGCACATAGATATCCAAACTACTTCTTTAGGGATAATGTGACTAAAGGAGATATAGCTTAGAGCCATGTAAGGAAGGAAAACAATTAGCGGATATCTTCACCAACCCCTTAGATGAGCATAGGTTTTGTGAGTTGAGGAGTGACTAAATATATTGGATTCTCAAAAAATTGTTTGAAGCTTTGCATATGTGTTTGCTTTGTTTGACCTTTTGGAGCTTAAGATGTGTGAACATACTAAATGGGAGTATTGTTCTCTCAATGGAGAAATACATTCCATAAATTATGAACAAAACAATATTTGTGTGTGTTTATTATCCTTTGGGTGATAGATATGCAAATTCTTGGGCATTTGCTTCATAAGATCCCATTTTTCCAATACGTAGAGTTCCTGGTGCATAATTCTAGCTCATACCGTGTGGTAACAACACCAAATATCACCATCTTTGGTTCCACAGGACTTATTTGGCTTCTCAAGTCTTTAGTGAATTTTGAACACTTTTGCTCTATCTTTGCCAAGAGTTTGAGTTGATTTTTTCCTATTTCCATCCAAATTGTTTCTTTGATTGCTTGATTGTTCTCCAATTGAATGTGGAATGGACTAATAAGGAACACCCTAGAATTGCTCTATCTAAACTCCCATGAAATTCTTTCAAATCTACACATACAAGCTTTTGATCTGAAATTCAGAGCTTTTAACTTTTTCTGGAGCTTTCGACATTCTATTTCATGTTTCTAGTAGACAAACTTGGAATCTCTAACTTTTTCTCAGTTTCCGAGGATCACCACTATCACACCACTTAGGGTTTCCGGAGTTTCAGATTTTCCCAGAGCCTCCAAGGTCGTTTTACTCAACTTTAATATGCGATCTCGGAACTTCTGAGATTTTATGTAGAGCTTTTGAGATTTGTAGTGCACTCAAAATTAGTTCTTCTGAGTTTATCATGTCGCTCCTTGAGATTCTTGAAACCTCCAAAATTTTCTTGGAATGACCAAGTTCTACACTGGACCATTTTCACTTAAGGGTTCAGGTGCTCGACCTAACCCTATCTCAGACATTAGGATTTCCACATCGGGGCATCCGAACTCCAGCGAGTCCCAGTGCAACCACCACTCCTGCGCTTCCTCTCATCTCTGCCAGTCTCCCACTCGACCGCACTGGTCTAGCCTTGACCTCCACCAACCTTCAGCCACCGACACTGAGCCTCTGCACAGCCAGCCATCGTCGTAGCAGTGCAATCACCACGGGGTAAGGGCACGGCTACCGGATCTACGATCTCATTCGATGATTCCCACATCGTGCATCCATGGCATGGGTAAACCTTAATGTCTCTAATTGTTTCTCCCTATAATTGATCACAACCCCTAGAAAATTGTGCAACTAGCCCCAAATTCCTTCATGTTGTTAGTTTTAGAAACTGTAGATTCTAGTGCAACTTAGAGCGTGTGGATTCTTTCCAAGAGCTTCCGACTTCTTCTTTGTTTTCCGAACAGAAGGAAGTTAGACTATCTGAGAAAATTTCAAAACCTCCAAAAATTGGTTCTGACCACATCTTTTCAGTTCCGTGAACATCCGATATTCTCCTGGAGTGTCCAACTTTGCTCTTTGGCTGGACAGAAACACAAACTCAGAATCTCCGAGAAAATCTCAAAACTTCTCAAAAATGTGTGTAGAGGCTTTGATCCTAGAACCTCCGAGATTCACTGAAAACTTGAGTTTATTATGTCTTCCTCCACGAAATGTATTCAAATCATGTTCTTGACTTTTGAGCTCCCACATGTACTTATCTCATGCACTCATCTATTTGCTTTCCTTCTAGATCATGTCTTCGTATGAAGGGATCCATTCCTCAATTGTTGCCCAAAGAGAAGAAAACTATGAGAAACAATCCAAAGGCTAGAGCAACAAAAGTTGACAAGGGCAAAGCTAAGGCTCCAGAATTAGTCATTTTCAAATTCTGATAATGATAAGGAAATAGAACAATCAGCAGAAAAGCTGCTAGCTTAGGCACAAAATACCAAAGCTACGGAAAGATAAGCGGTACAATTCTAGCCGTATTGCTAATGGGACCACCACTGTCTTGGCAAACAAAATGCCTGCATCCAAGAAGGGTGGTGCTAGCAAAGCTAACGGGGATACCTTTCAAAAGGCACTGATGGCTTTTCTAAAGGCTGCTGAGAAAGAGAAAGCTTCTGAGAAAGAAAGAAACACTACTCCACCTTCACCCTCAGTTGCTCCATGTGCTACACCTTTTGCTGCATCACCTCCACCTCCTCGACGACCGTTGCATCGATCGTTGTCGCTTCAGCGTCTTCTTCACAATCAAGTAGGATCTGATCGCTTAGAGTCTAGCTTCCTAGCGTCGTTCCCTTTTTGGTGTCTTGATGCCAAAGGGGGAGTGATGATTAGGCTTGCTTTGGGGAGTGTGAGTAGCTAGATTTTTTGGTTTGAGTTACAAAACTAGTTCTTATTTGAGATTCTTGTAATGTTTTGTAAACTCTTATTATTGTTGACATCGATGTATTTCTTTTGCTACATGACATGGTTGTATGCGTTTATCTTATATCTTGTATGCGACACCATATCTTTTGCCATGTCGTGCATAGTTCTTTATCTCTTATGCATAATTGTACGCTATGCACGTCCATAGTTCCTAAGATATAAGGGGAGCTCTTCACATTATGACCTCAATATGTGCATTTGCATTCAAAGCAATTTCTAAATAATGCACATCTTTAGGGTGAGCTCACTCTCCATCATAGGACACAAAACAACACTTCTTCATATTCAAAGTTGAGGCCTTAATCGGTTGTCATCAATGACCAAAAGGGGGAGATTGAAAATGCATCTTGGCCTCCCTAAGTGGGTTTTGATAATTAATGACAAATGATTAAGGGACTAATGGGTGCATCAAGAATGATCAGGTGATTTAGTCCCAAAAGCGATGATATAACTAGTGTTGATGACTGCTAAAAAGTTACACAGAAAGACAACTTGAAGAAATGAAGATTAAAGACCATTTTCTAACTATTTTGGTGGCTTGAGCAATCACATTGAGTCTAGAAGCTAGTGAGAGTGCCTTGCTAATGCTTAGCTAGGAATCAACTTCATAATCCAAAGAGGCATTTGAAAATCATCTCTTCTCACACTTTCAGCAAAAGTTGGAACCTCTAGGATTATTTCTAGAACATGCAGGTTTCTATTTTTATGTGAAGAATCTGGGAACTCGGAGCCTCTGAGTTGTCGGTCTATCTCATTTTATGGATGTCGGAACATCCGAGATGATCCGAGAACCTCCGAGTTCCAGTTCTAGAAAAAGTTCTAAGTCCTCCGAGCTTGAAAATCGGAACTCTGGGAAGTTTCCAATGTGTCCGAGATCCCTTCTAGACTTATGCTTTGAAATCTCAAAATATCTAAGTTAGTATATTTGATGCTCCAAGTGCAATGTCAGAACCTACGGAATTCAGTTCTGACTATGCCTTTTTCAAGGCTATCCAATTTTTTGGAGGGTCTAGGTTCCACGTCAGAACCACCAACATTTGCTCTTGTCTGTTGTGCTCTGAAAGTCAAAGTCTCCATGTTCTTGCCAAAGTTTTCAAGATCCATTGCTAGATATGCAACATAGTTGTTGATTTGTAAAGTTAGAGTCTCTGGGTTCTTGCCAGAGTCTCCGAGATCCGGTTGTTGTACACGCAATCTACCCATTGATTCAAAAATTTGGAATCTCCAGTTTCTTGCTGAAGTCTCCAGGATCAGTCGTTACACATGTGATCTAGCCATTGATTTAAAATCACTAGTGCAGAACCCCCTTATTAGTGGCGTGCCAAAATACCTATTAGTGGCGTGTGGACAGCACGCCACTATTATCACGCCGGTGGTAATTGGTTACTAGTGGTGTGCTGCCCACACGCCACTAGTAACGCATATACTAGTGGCGTGCCCTCTCCCCCACGCCACTAGTAACGTATATACTAGTGGCGTGCTGTATGTAAGGAACGCCACTAGTAACCTCAATATTAGTGGCGTCCTCGACCACTGACGCGCCACTAGTATATTTTTAGGCCCAAAAAAAAATTTATTATATGTTGTTACTAGTGGCATGCGCTGCTAGCCACACGCCACTAGTAACCTCAATATTAGTGGCGTGCTCAACAACACACACGCCACTAGTATATTTTTAGGCCCCAAAAAAAATTATTATATGCTGTTAGTAGCGGCGTGCTCAGCCCCCCCCCACGCCACGTATATTTTTCAGGCCCAAAAAAAATTGCGGATTCAAAAATATACACCATATTTAATTTATACAGATCATCCATTTGTCCAAAATACATGCCTAATAAGTTGGATTACAAAAGAATATTAGAAATTAAGGAGAACAAGAAAGAAGAAAGAAAAATAAACCTAAGCTAAACCTATCTAGTTCATCTTCTCTTCTCATCCTCTTTTTGACTTCTCCTTTTGTATTAAAACCTGCAAAATAGAGAAAAGAGAAACACTATGACAAGAAAAATGATCTGGACATATTAGAAGTCAAGAAGCAAAGCAATAAAAATATTGACTTTATATATCTATGCAAATTAATGAGAACAAATAAGCTGTGAGCAATAAAATCTGCTGCTAGATGGAATAAATATTCCATGTAACATCTATAGGAAATCGATAAGAATGTAAGCAAAACATGAATTAGCTCAGATACATCGGCCCGTAGTTTGCATTAGCCGTTTGGAAAGAAAAGGTTATGAAAGGTAACAGTATTATGAAAGTACTTTTTGTGAACAAAGGGAGCAAACCTTTTTTGCAGCAGAGATTCAGAAATTACATGCAGTAATAGCTGCTAAGTGCTCAACACTAAACACTGTACATGACTAAATGCTCAGCATCGTTTGGACCAACTAATGCTCATTTGGACTTAAGCCAAATCAGGCATCACTAATAAACCCCAATAGAGGAGAGGAGTACTCAACAAGTTGCTGGTGGCAATATTATTGCCACCTCAAGCTTAAAGTGGATTAGGATCAATCTCATAAGGCCATGTAAGCAGCACACTCATCATCTGCCATATGAGTCACCAGTATAGGTGTCAAATATAGCAGTCTATTCTTATCTCTATAGCCTAAATAAAAATGTAAGAAGATCATCCTAAGCCAAGGAATCATCCATATCAATATACATACACACACCAGTAGGATTTGCTCATCAGCCTAGGCATGAATTTCAGAAAAAGAAGCATCTCAAGCAGTTCTTACAGAAACAATTAACATCTCTAACATGAAAATTCTAACATTTAAGGGTTAAGCATAAACTTTGTTCTACTAATAAAAAGGGCTTAATATACAGAGAAAATCAGTAACAATCTTTAGGGTATTAACAAAGAAATTTGCAATCTAACTACCTATAGGAATCGGTACAACATTAAACATCCTTGCATATTCCTCAAATAGCGAATGGTGGTAGTACAAGAAATTGAGGAAGAGAAGGCTTACCGTGGGGGTAGCACTTCGTCCCCGGGGTTGCAGGCGCGGTGAACTCGTCGCCATCCACTGGCGATGAGGCATCGGGACGACGAGGAAACCAAGGCGACTGGGTCAGAGGCGACCGAGGCGGGTCACGGGGGCCGGAGCTCGGCCTTAGGCCGCACGGCTGCGGTGGCGAGCAGAGCCGCTAAGGAGGCGGTGGAGCTGAGGTACCAAGGTGGCGAAGCGACCGAAGCGGCGGCAATGGTGAGGCGACCGGAGGGGCGACGGAGTCCGTGGGGGCCGAGGCTACGAAGGGGAGATGAGGCGAGGAGACCGGCGAGGCCGAGTGGCCAGCGGCGCCGCTAAGGACAGAAGGGAGAGAGAGGCGGCGGCGGGGCCGAATGGAAGGAGGGGCGACAGTATTTCTAGATATTTGAATTTTAAAAAAGATATTAATGAAGGTTGAGTGCTCTAAATGCCTTTTTTTGCCCCGATTTTTTTCTACAAACCACAATACAAGCTACTATGGATGTCTTTTCTCGGTGAAAATTTTTAGCATATTAGAACATATGTTAATGTTCATTAAAAAAAGATTTTTAAATTTTTTAAATAGATTTTAGGTTACTAGAACATATATTACTCGCATATTATTGATATTTTATTTTTTATAAAATCTAAATATGGTCAGCAAAAAATAATATTTATTCTATTAGATACATCTATTTATTTTACAAATTTAGAAAAAATAATCACTTAATTTGGACTTATAAATAAAAAGTTATCGATATTTAAATAATGCAGAGATTACTAGTGGCGTGTGCATATACAGGCACGCCACTAGTAACAAAGTTACTAGTGGCGTGCTATTGTAACGCAACGCCACTAGTAAGTGGGATATTACTAGTGGCGTGTGTTATCGTAGCCCACGCCACTAGTAGTAGTTATACTAGTGGCGTGCCCACGGATCCCCACACCACTAGTAGTTTATGCCGGGTCCAACTGCGGGGTGCCAGTTACTAGTGGCGTGTTGTTTAATGGGCACGCCACTAGTAGCCTTTTATTAGTGGCGTCGGAGTATATAGGCACGCCACTGATATTTTATGCGGATACCAGTGGCGTGGTTCTTTAGGGAGACGCCACTAGTAAACTTCCCCTATAAAGGTTTCTGCACTAGTGAATGTTGGAACCTCTACGTTCATGTCAGAACCTTCGAGTTTTGCCGATTTTGCTTAGACGGCTAATTTTTTAGGCGTTGGCTATATATACGCCCAATCCGCTTGACACACATAACTCTTTGCTAATCCATTCGTTTGCTCTCCTGAGTGCTTTGCCACACCACCACAAGCCAAATGTGTGATTTTTATGTAGAAATCTGTTGAGAGAGAGAGAGAAATTGATCCATAGTTTAGCTTCAAGCAAGAGTTCATCTCCAAGCTGAATTGATGGAAGCATGTTACTCTAAAGATTTACGGCTACAAGTTGCTTGGGAGCCTTCAGCAGTTTGTGAAGAGCTTCAAGAAGTTTGTGAGGGTTTTGAGCTCACCTACCTCAAGGTGAAGTGCTACCATGAGTGAAGGGGGCTTCGCATCAGCAAGCCAACTGAGAGAAGAGCATGTTTTGATGCAAGCTTCAATTTAGAATTAAGCTTCCTCAACGGAGAAGTAAAGCCTCATAAAAGGCTAGAACTTCGATAACAAATCCTCATGTTTAGGGTTTGATCAAGCTTCCTCAACGGAGAAATAGAGTCTCTTTCCACTTCTTCTACTTGTTTCCTTGTGTATTTTGATCAATAGCATGCTAGGGTTCTTTAGACATGTAGAACTGCATGTGTACGATTTACTTTTAGTATTAGTTTTTGATAATCTCCTATTCACCACCCTCTAGTCATAGCCTAGATCCTTTCAATGTTTTGACTTTGTTTTTCCACAAGCGTCCATACCTCGTTGCGGATGAAGTTGTTCAATTCATCATGCATTGCATTCACCCAATCCGTGTTCTCCAAAGATTCATCTACTTTGGAAAGTTTTAAAGAAGAAACAAATGAGTAATGTTCACAAAAATTATCAACGCATAAACGGGTTTGGGTGACTTTACGCATGTTGCCAATAATTTGGTTGATGGGATGGTCACATCGCAAGCTCCTGTGTATCCTTTGATGGTCCGGTTGATCTTGAGGAGGAACTTGAGGTTGAGCATCGTTATTTTGGAGTTGGGTCACCTCCTCACTTTGGACTTCATCAGATGTTGATGTGGGAGGCTCTACTTGAGTTGATGATGTGCTCTCCTTACTTCTATTGACATCACTTCTCCTAGTAACATGTTCTTGATGGTATTTGCCAACTCCTCATCACCTACGTCAATGTGAAAGCTTTCTACTTGGGAGTCCTAATTTCATCAGATTGTACGTCACACGACACTTCAATTATACATGATATATTATTAAAGAATTGGTAAGTATATAGCATATCCAAGAAAGAATCCTTCACCACTTTTAGTAGCAAATTTAGAAGACATTGCTAATGAAGGATATAGCATTTGCTCCCGAAGACGCAAAAATAGGATACATTTGGCGGTCAGGAGTCTTGCATTCGTCGAGCATTGTACTCACCATCTCAATGAGTGTGCGGTTCTTTTCTCTCCCCACTCCATTTTTTTGTGATGTGTAGACGAAGGAGAACTCGTGTTTGACACACCTTCTTCATCTAGGAACTCTTCAATGTTGGTGTTCTCGAACTCAGTCCCGTTATCACTCCTCATATTCTTGATCTTCACCTTGAATTCATTTTGATCTCTTCTCGCAAATTTCTTGAAGGTCTTGTGTGTCTCTCTCATGTCATGCGAGAAGAACGGCCAAGGGTAGCGAGAAAAGTCATCAACAATAACGAATCCATAGGAGTTAAATCCTATCACAGAGGTGAGGGGGCTAAATAAGTCCATGTGAAGAAGTTCGAGTGGCTTGGTTATTGTCATGAAGTTCTTCACACGATGTGGTCCTTCCACTTGTTTTTGGGCTTGGCATGTGCTACGAAGATCATCTTTTGTTGAAAGTCACATTCTTGACACCAAGTATGTGATTAACCTTGAGAAGCCTGTCGAAGTTCCTCATTCCCACATGAGCCAACCTGCTATGCCATAGCCACCCTAAACCAGACTTTGCCAACAAGCATTTTTGTATTCAAGAATTGTTAGAGGAAAAACCAACATGGTAGAGATTACCTTTTCTAAAACCTTTTAAGACTAATGAGCAATCATATCTCTTAGTCCCAAAGAGAACATACTTAGTGAAGTTACACTCAAGATAAAGATCACAAAGTTGAGATACAAATAACAAGTTATAGCTCAAAGACTTCACAAGCAAGACATTGGAAATAGATAGATCACTTGAGATGGCAATTTTACCTAACCCATTACCTTGGCTATTGCATTATCACCAAAAGTGATGTTTTCATGTGGAGATTATTTGCTATCAAATGATGTGAACATACCTTTTCCTCCGATCATGTGTTTGGTGCATCCACTATAAAATACCCAACTTTTCTCGTCGAAGGTGTAGGCCTACAAAATAAATTAGGAATGATTTGGTTACCCATACCTTCTTAGGTCCTTGCGAGTTAACACAAGAGCCTTGAGCACCCAAATAGAACTCTTCCTAAAATGATCACCAATTTAGCACCAACGAACTTGGCTTGAACCTTACAATCTTTGCCCTTCCTAAGCACATAAAGAGGAATCGAAATGACTATCAGGGTTAGGATTACCTCTTCTACACAAATGACTGTGAAAGTTGGGAGCTTCCACATGCTTCCATTTTGCTTGCACAAACTTGGTCTCTCAGTATTGTTAGGGCGTCCATTCCATACCATCGTCATTGAAATTTAGGGTAGAGCCTAAACTGTCATGGTTGATGTTTTCCTTTTGGCTGCTCAAAATTTTCTTGAGGGCCTTACTACCCTTGCAGCATTTGAGCAATTCTTGTTGGAGTTCGGCCTTCAACACAGAATTCTCACTCACAAGTGTTGCCCCACGTGATATGGGGTTAAAAGCACTAGCAACATCAATATGAGCAATAGTAGGAGAATTCATGTATAATGAAGCACACTTGGGACTTGAAGTTTCTACACTCTCTTTAGATGAAGTGGATTGCTTGTCAAGAAGAGAGAGATGCTTAACCCCGCGGATATCATGAGATATCTTAAGAGTTTTGTAATCTTGTTTGTACTTGATGTTCTCAAGTTCAAGATTTTTAAGAATACTCCTAAACTCCTCTTGAGACTTTTAGAGCCTACGATATGAGACCTTAAGCTCATTATGCTTAAGGGATAGGGCCTCATTTTTCTCTATCCCCCTCACAAGCAACGCCTCTTGCTTCTCAAGAGTAGCAACAAGAGCATCATAGCTAGGTATACTCAAATCATAAAACTCATCATCAAAAAAATCATCATCACTATCATCATATGTTATTTGTGATACCTTTGACACCTTTACAATGAGACAATATGTGTCTCATCATCACTTGAGTGGTCAAAGAGGGACTTGATGGGTGTTGTATGTGTCATGGTGATATTGACGATTCCTTAATTTTCAACAGATTCAGAGTTGGAGTGTGAATCATCAGAATTCAAGTCTTGGTTGATGTGGGCTTAAGCCTTATAGTGCTTCTTCTTCATGAATTTGCCCTTTCCATGACGCTCCTTTTTCTTTTACCCCTTCTCCTTCTCATCCTTCTTGTCCTTCTTGTTGGGATAATTGGCGATGAAGTGTCCGTCTTGTCGCACTTGAAGCATGCTCTCTTGGTGAGTTTCTTCTTTGTATCATTTAAGTCTTGTGGTTTCTTCCTTTGCCAAACAACTTGTTGGCATCACCCTTCTTAAACATCTTGGAAAAATCTTGGAACATTGCTCTTATTTATAAATTGAATCAGATTAAATGTAGATACATCCACTCACATTTCATTTTATGTGGTTTGTAAGAAAAAGATATGTCCATTTACAAATTAATTAAAAATTAAACAAGTAGCACCACCGCGAGCTTTGGTAACACAATCCAGCAACATATAGGAAAATGGGTTGCAAAGAAATACTGTAGTAGCACATTATATGTGTCTAAAAGAAGATTGTAGCATATTAGTGAAGAAGTGTTATCTTGTCTCGAATCCATATTAGTGATCACAAAAGGGTGAAGAAGTGTTATCTTGTCTCGACTGCATATTAGTGATCACAAAAAGGGTGACAGCTACATCCCTTACGTAGTTTGTCAAAATAAGCTTGGTACTTAGGTTGATGAACCAAACTATTGAGATAAACATTTTCACTTGTGTTAGTCCCATTTAAGTGTCTAATTAATCTAAAATTAAAAAGGAAATATAAAATAACCGGAATTATGATTTATTATTTCTAGTTTGTTTCTTTTACACAGGATCTATTGGAGGATGTTCACTGGACTTCAAGTTAAAGACTAATTATTATTCAAGATCAAATCTAGTCCATTGAAGATAGAGGAGTTCCACTTTACCCTCTGCACTTTCTTTTTATAATTGTCTCAAGCTTAGTCCTTGTAAAAATCCTAGGTTGGGGAGTTATTTTTGCACAATCATATCATCCCTACACAAAGCTTGCCTATCATCTTCTTTTTGTGCAAATATATATTTGCTATTTTAAATGCTATGTTTAGTTAGGATTGCTTGCACTTATATTAAAGAAACTCTTCCTTTATTAGACCCCACATGCTAGGTTGAGCATTTAACCATTGCTTCTGATAATATTATCTGGCTTGTATAATGCTTAATAAATTCCAAAAATCAATGCCATGCTGAACTTAATTAGTAAGAGAGAGTGATAATTGATTTTTGTAGTTACTAGAGGTGAGAACACTAATATCCACTTGCTTGATTTAGATTGACTACATGAGTAATTGTTACTAATTGATTTGCCTTGAGTTAGTGTAATGGAGTTAGTGTTACTTTTAATTGTCCTCATATTTAGTTTTCTTGTCCTACCAAAGCCTACATATGCATCCTTTTTGTGAGATGAGAAAAAACTTATTGCAAATGGAAATTATGAAACTCTCTTGATTTTATTTTCCTCTTATTAAGTTGTTCGAGGCTGTCATTCCACTCCATCTTATTTGCTAGCCTCCACGGTATTCGGTCTTACATTTCTCACATGATATTTTGCATTCCTCGCTGGTAGATCCAAACCCTTGGGGTATGTCTCTCTACAAACCAAAAATAAAAGAAAGATGATGCCAAGGAGGCAATAAAGACAATTGAACAGAACATGCGGTGCAAAAACAAAAGAGAGAGAGAGAGAGAGAGAGACATTCCAAAAAGTCCTTCAGTTTTGCCATTTATGTCCACCATACCTACTATTATGGCTCTTTATCATACTAGCCATTCGAGTATCTTGCTATATACTTATCATTTTTATCACTTTATTATTTTTATTTTTGCATGTACACAAATAGCCTTGTTCGTTAATGCCTCACTTGCTATGTCTCGTAAAGAGCCCATCAGTGTAAGGTACCTCTCACTTTTTAGAGATTTGAGAAAAATACAAAAAGATAAAAAATAAAAAATAAAAAATAAAAAATAAAAAGAAAATTAAAGATAAAATAAATAGTACAAGTGAGGTATCATGTTTTGTGCGAGATGAATCATTTGTAGGCTAGTGCATGCCTATTCTTTTCAGTAGCAGTTTCCAGCAGCATTGACTGAGCTCATATGCTTCACTTATATATTTGAGCTCCATTTATTAGCTCACAATCTTCACTCCTAATTTAGGAGATACAGTTTTGATCATGTTCTTCACTTGTATCATTTGAGAGCATCTATTTGCTCATTTACTTCACTTCTATCTTTTGAAAGCACTCACATAGCTCTTGTGCTGCACTTATATTACTAGAGAGCTTCTCTTTTATTATGATATGATTTTCACTTGTGCATTCACATGGCAAGCTCTACTCCCCATGTAACATCGAAACTGAGAACACCACTAGTGCCTTGGGGTCACTCTGTGTTGCATGGACCTTTCTTTTTCTTGATCGGATCCTTTCTTCCTTTGACATTATTTCCTCTAAATGACAGGATTTCTTAATTGTTTGGATTCTTATTCAACTTTGTTGAACCATACTTCATTCTGCCCTTACCAAGCTCGAAGTATATAGTAAAAAATGTCTTAGGGGAGGGTGAGGCACCAAAATATATTGGGTGACTGAGAGAAATTCTGGAACATGAAGAAGTAGTGCTACTAAAGAATACTCTTGGTATAAAAAAGCTATTCTTTAGCAAGATGAATTCGGAGTAGCCATTATTGCTTATTTTTTATATAAAAAATTAAGTATCTTGGTGAATTAGTGCTCAAAAACCTTGAAAGCTACTTATTATGCTATTTACTCTCATAATGTGTTAACCCTTGAAACTCTCTTTTAGCATTGATTGGAGGAAATTATTGAGTTGTGCTTACTTATTAGATTTACTAGTAAGTACTCATGCATTGCAATGGGACGAAAGAGAGATATCTAGAGACATTGGTAAAATAGTCCGCTCTATTTTGTGAATTGGCGTGTTAGTGATACGTGTGTGGTTTTTCACAACAATTGTTGGCATTTTTCTCTCACTTTCTTCCCTCTTTGGTGATCACCTATGTTCTCTCCTTCCTCTCTCTTCGTGATCTCCTCAGCTTTGCCACTAACTTTGTCATTTCTTCACTCTATCGTCATCTTGATCCAATCTCAGTCACTCAACCGTTATGTGCGTGCCTTTTGCAATTTCGATGGATCTATGCCACCTTTCCCATCACCTCCAATTATAACACTCTGGAATTAATTAGGGTCAGAGTTACTAAAAATTGAGGTTTTTTGAAACCAGAATGAAGGGATAAATTTAACTATTTAAACCATGCTTTACATTGTGTGGTTAGTGTGACACCAAAAGCTCTTATGGAGTGGAACTTATTGCAAATCTTAATAATTGAGCAAGTGTAGGCTTTTTGTTTGTTCATTTAATATTAGTTAAACTTGCATGTTTTTAATAACATCAGTAAGTGCAATAAACTTTAAGTGCAATGAAAGAGAAACTAAATTTTCTCTTTCTTTTGGTTCTTGAGGACTAGAAAGGTATAAGACTGGGGAGCTTGATACATCTAAAACATATCTATTATATTTTCCCGTTCATTACATTGTGTCATTATAAAGTGCACATTATATTTCTTAGGTATTCATTATTTTTGCACACTTACCTTTGATGTCACATGCTTTCTCGTTTTGTTTATTTTTATGTATTTTTGTATTTGATTTCTTGTAAATGATGAGTTCTTGGAAACCTGATTGAGTCATAAAATATGAGCTAATTTCGAGATGATTCAAAATATTTTTGGGAGGAAAATATGGTGTGTGAGCATTTTCACTATCAATATGACCTCAAAGCAGAAACATTGCAACATTTAAATTGCTCTTCTAGTCAAGATACCCAAACAGGCACAAGAATGACCCAATTCAGACTTCGTATGGAGAGATATAGAGATTACCAAATTGGGCCCGAACCTAGACTTTCGGGGTCACGCGATGGGAGCCCGACGGGAGCCACGGGGTTAGCCATAATGCTCTCAATTCGACTCCTAATTGAATGAGATTTTTCATTAGAGGATTCGTTAGAGGATAAGGAAATGTTTGGAAGCCTCTAGAATTCTAAAGAGCCCTTAGATAAAAGTGTCTTTGATCGGATGGCTTATGGAAGAGTTTGAAAGGTATTTGAAGAGAGAAAACCCTACCCCTTGATCTAATCTCCACAAGTCACAAGTTCTCCACGACCATAGCCTCCATCTACCATCAATAACTCATCTTCTACAGGGGAAGAAGAACAAAAAAGGAGGAGGAGTGGGCGTTGCCCCTCCACTCTATCGCCGATGCCACCACCATCGCCTCTCCTTCCTCTCACTTTTCACCCTTGTATACCTAATATTTTTTGCACGTTGAACATGGTGTTTGATTTAATAAATTATTTACTTATGATTTGTTGTTCCGCCTCATCAATGTTTGAGTAGTGTGTTGTTCCTTGGCATCGACATTATAGTATGAGACGGTTTGCACGTATGTATTTTTAGAAGTGATACGGTCCTTTTGCTAGTATATGAGCATGCATGTACCTTAGATCAACACATGTGTTTTGCACCGTTAGATGTGAAGTGATTAGAGAGGGATGGAGTGAGAGAAGCTGAGTTCAAATTCATGAATTGTTGATACCAGGGATTTACGAGACTCGAATGCTTCATGTTATGCTGCTTATTGTTTTGAGAATATAGTCATGGAAATTAATTAGCTACTTATTTTATTCACATTTAAGCTTAGCCCGGCTGAAAATCTTAACTTTAGCCAAACCGTTGAATTGCTAGAAACCAATTACCTATGAACACTTGTTTGCATCGACTCTAGTCCTTTTATTTACACATTGCATATTTATTTTCGGTAGCAATTAGTCACTCAGGTGCACTTTATTGCAGTAGTTGCTTCCTTTGCATCACCAAATATTTATCCTATCTTTGCAATAGAAAAATAGTTATTTCAGTCTTTCTGTTGCAAAACAATTATATTTGATGCATATAATTGTGGGATGAGGCGCTAACCTTCTTGCTCCTTAGGATCAATACTCAATACTCCCACATCAGAAATTACTATGATTGATCTATGCGCCTGTAGGTCATCAGTGGCCAGCGGTGGTGGAGGAGGGCACTATCGAGGAGAGGCGTCGTGGTCAGAGAGGCGCGGTGATTGGCTCGGTGCAATACTGTCGTCAGGGAGGCGTGGTAGCTCATCGAGAAAGAGGAGAAGGTGACGGTGGTAGCTCTCCCTTGTCCGGGAGGTGGTGAGATGCACGGCTGGCGCTGTCATCGTGGAGGAGGAGGTTGTGCCATCATCCGAGAGGAAGAGGAGACCGTTAGGGAAGCGGAGAGGAGGCGTGGTGGCTCATTGTCAGCGGGGGGAGGGGGGGAGAGTGGCAGAGGAGGATTAGGAGGAGGCAACGGTTTTGGTAACTTAGCATACAACGGTGTGGCGAAGGAGTTATAGGGGATGGAGTGGATCTAGACCGACCCATCAGTGACGGTTCGAATTCGTAGATGGTTTATGGAAAAAATATTTGTGATAGTTGTCTTATTGTAGACGGGTCAGAAACAAAACCATATGTCATAACATCATAGACGGTTCTTATTGTGAACCGTCTATAATAAATGGCTATCACATGTAGTTTTGTTTCGGGAACTGTCTGTGAAATAAATTTTCATAATACATGTCTGTGAAGCTGCAACCAGAAACGGTTTTTTCTCATCCGTCTAAAATAAGGAGTCTGTGATGTGCAGTTCTGTAATAGTGAATGTGGGTGCCCTATGAGGCTAAAAAGCACATGAGTGCTGATTCTAGTTAGTTAACTGAATGACTGCATTGACACATCAACACAGAAAATATGTTCCCGGACGATTCAAAATTATCATTCGATAAGGTTCTTTGAAACATCTAGAACATCCGTCACGAATAAACGATCCATATTCCAAAACGGTTTTTAATCTTATTTTGATCTTACGACTGTTACCAGAGGAATCAACGATCTCCTTACCTTTCTCCCACATATATCTTCGCTTTGGGCATAAACATCGCTTACACTATATTAACTTATTCACCAACCTGTGCTGCCCAACGCGGACTGAGAAATTAACAGGAGTGCATACTGGAAGAAGGTTCTTCTCTAAACTCAATATAATGGGTTAGTTTAGTTAAACTAGATTGAAAACATATATATGTAATAACACACAAGAATGAAGTTACCATACGATCAGCGCATCGTGCAGATGAAGCATCAAGTACTAATTTGATGTAACCTTGCAATGGATGGGTTGGCAAAGGTGAGATGATGTTGGAAATGTGGTGGTTTGGCCAGCCGGTGGTAGGTAGAAATTGAGTTAGTTACACACATGTAAGGACATGCCCTTAACACGAACTGACATGACATCGTTTCCCACTTTCAGGCAACGAAGTTTTTAAATTTGGCAGATGGTCGAAAAGAGCTTACAATCCGACGTCGTACAGGGGTTTAAATGCTCAAGATCTCGCAGCACGAGGCTTATTGCACGCGCAAATCAGACAGATGAACTGCAGGAAAAATTCATGGCTATTCTCGCCAAAAAAAAAGACATGGATTATATTTCATCAGATGTTGTCTGTCCTCTTCGAGAGCGTTGATTAGTTATTATTGAGCAAGAACATGCTCTTAGCATTCGCCAAAAAAAAAGACTTTTTATCATACATTGCAATACGCTGAAACTTTACAACCGTTAAATCTCTGTACTTGAATCCACATAGTTGACATCACTCCTGACCTGTATCATTTGATGCCTTATCGACTTTCTCACAAATCTGATTAATCTAGCATTGACTCTAATACCACTTGTTGTCCTTTGATATCTTTCTTATGCGTAGTAGCCTTTAGATTTGACCGGAGTTTGTGAGTATAGCGTGATCGTGCACGGTATGAAGGACAAAGTAAATAAAGCCCGTAGAGAGTACCAAATAATGAGAATGAACAAGCACGAAAAAAGAAAAAATATTTGACGAAGCTAATAAAAAATTATTTATGCACGACCTTAAAAGCGGTAAGGGATGTTGCTCTGTTACAACACTCTCACACCTCTTAAACCCTTCTATCTTTGCCCTATATAAGAATATAGTGTTCAAAAAAATCTAAACTCTAATTCTCTCTTGCTTGCACCTGGGAATGGATTCTTGGTTGTTTAAGGTTGGGTTCCTATGGGTTATGACCAACTGCTGATGTGTTTATGTAAGTTTTCACGTGCCTCTTCTAAAGCAAGATAATTTCTCTAAGTGTTTATAACACTTCTCTTGAGTCCTGTTAAGACTAGAATTAGATTCGCCGTATTCAACAACGTGATTTACAGGGAGAAGGTAGCTGATATTTAACTATCGTTTCATTTCACGAGCTAATGACAAACGCCAAGCATGTACTGAAGTATTTGCTTGTCTAGTGTCAATCCTTTTTCTTCGCAAAAAAAAAGTGTCAATCCTTTTTGCAAGATGAACTGTTTGATTGAAAATTGATCATGTATTTCTTCATTAAGAAAAACGTTTCGAAGTACATACTATTCTGAAACAACTTTCGAGATTCCAAGATTCAAGATCTGTCCCTCTTTTTATTCCGCCCAAGTACTGTTTTGCTTCTCAATCTTTGGTAGAACAGTCAAATGGATACTGATTCTAGTGAGAGAGACCCCAGATGGCTACGCTCAATTACTCCGAAGGATGTTCTGTTGAGTCAACTGAACGTTGAAAATAACATTAGTCGCTCTGTTTTATTATATTTTTTCTCAGTCCATTGTACCAACATGTCAAAAATACACAAACTCCAAAAAAGATGAATAAGAAACAATTATGCAAACTCCTATTAAATAACATAATACAACCATTCAACCATGCATTTTCAAATTAACTTATAAAGGTATAACATGGAATCAAAATAGTAAGTATGCTTTTGATTTCCTTCATGGATAAACATTTTGAAATAGATTATGATATTGAGAATAAATATACGAAATGGAATGAGTAGTTAATTTGTTAGTCTTTAGAAAACGGAAATAATTACCAATTCATTGAAAAATATACGAATTACTATTTACCACCGCAAAGATCACTTAGTTCTCAGGTTGGAAAATATCATATTGCCACTTACGTGCGGCCCTAGGCCCCACTCGTCTACCAACATTGGAGCCGATTTGTTTGACAATTTATCAAGAAATTGTTTGAGAAATTTAGCTAGCTAGATCTTCATTTTCTATTAAAGTTGGAGGTTATGTGCTCATTTTACGCAAATGTTCTAAAAGAATTGCCACCTTCAAATTGTTTCAAATCCGGTCGACCAAGTGGAGATCATGTGTCCATTAGTCGTGATGGTTGAGTTTTGCAAAGTTGAGCCACAATTTTGCTCGATTCATAATTTTTTCAAATCCGATCAACCAAGCGGCTTAACTTATTCTGATTCTGATTTGAAGAGGAAGAACAAAATCTTGGTATGTTACCCAATTTAAGGAAACGATCGAGAATTTTCTCCAGATCAATTGAAACACCAAATATGCGAAAGATAAATCAAGCGGTCATAATTGCAATGCTTACACCGATTACTTTGTGTGGCTAAAATGTCGGTCCATAGCATTTATGTGAGAATACTAGGGAAACAGATCTAGTGCTACGATGTCAAAGAATTTTTTTTGCCACGAACGAGATACCTTTATCGACTAATTAAAACGTTATTATACCGAGAAATACGCTCAAATGGTCACATTTCTGGTCGAGATGGATAACGAATTTAGACTTTTTAGCAATGAAAGGTAACAATTAAACACGAGAAAACGTTATATATGTCATTCAAAATCTGATCAGTTTTAAATATACTATTAGAAAAGTTTAGTTCTAAATATGTCACTGAAATTTTGAACCGGTTTCATCTATGCCATTGACATCAGTTGACTATTAGTTGACCATTAAGTGGTTGCTAAAAAATAGATTTTTGTCTTTGCAATGTCTTTCATATATGTCATTTTGTAGTAAATGTAATTGATATATTTGTAGGTATGTTTTTGCATATGTTAGAGATATTGTTTGGTGAACATTTTGTTGCATGGATAGTAAAATAGTGTTAGAGTCATTCATAACAATCGGTAATTGGAGCACATTTCAAGAACATAATTAATAGAAAATTATAGCAGCATAATAGAAAATAATTAGAATAATTTTCAACAGCATGATAGTACATAAGTATAGTGACGAACATTTAGCGATGAAAGCTTCAGATTTAATAACTCCAAAAAGTTCATCATAAACTTATCTACTACTTTTTTTGTCCCTAAATATAATGCGTATTTTGATTGGTAAAGACAAGACTTTGACTAACAATTACTCCATTAATATGTGATTTGTGTGACATAAAATTGATATCATTAGATTCGTATTCAAAAGTACCTACTTATGATTGTGACTTTGTCTCACATAAACCAAATACTAATAGAGTAATTGATGGTGAAAATCTTTTCTAAACCAATCAAAATATGCCTCACATTATGGCACGGAGCGAGTATTATGCTACAAAAAATTGCACCAATTATCTCCGATTATGCCGCTGAAATTTTCTTCTAATTATGTTCCCGAAATCTGCTCTGATTACTAATTATCATGGGTGATTGTAGAATTATTTTACTATGTAATGCAACAAAATGTTCACCAAATATTATCTCTAACATATGTGAAAACATCCTACAAACACATCAACTATATTTACTACAAAGTGACATATATGAAAGACAACGTAAAGGGCAAAATCATCTTTCTAGCAGCCACTTACCGGTCAACTAACAGTCAACTGAAGTCAATGGCATAAATGGAACTGGTTGAAAATTTCAGTGGCATATTTGGAACTGAAACTTTTTCAATGGTATATTTGGAACTAGTCAAATTTTGAATGACATATATGAAATTCTCTCATTAAACAGTTCAATTCTCTCCTTTGTCTAAACCCTCAAAATAGTACATTGGCCCCAAAGAGGGCAAACTTAAAGCAAAAATTACAAAAGTGCCATCAACAACACATGTCCTCGACCCATGTAGGGGGGACACGTGCAAAGGCATGCATAGAAGTAACGGAACCAATGTTTGAAGAATCCTCATCTGCTTAACACTGCCAAGAAGCATTGTCTCCGACACCATGCATCTTGTCATCGAGGATGATGGTGAGAGTCGGTCCCATCCTTGAGCCAAAAGAAAACGAATTCTCGGTTGATTGATGATACCGATTGAGTGTAACATCCTGATTTTCAAAACTTTTTAAAATCTTTATATTCAAAATCTGTGCTACAAAATTTCGTTGTTCATTCTCAAATTAACGAAAGCTTAATTGCAATTTTGCAAATTAAACCAGAGTTAATTTGAATTAATCCAACTTGAAGTTGATTTGCTTATCAATTTGGAATATGTCTCCCATATTTCTTTCTCAGAATTTTTGAAGTTAGTTTGGTATTTAATCTCACTCTGTTATTCTTTTATTTTTATTTTGGTTTGCCGAAAAAGAAAACCTCCTTTTCTTTTTCTCCTCCCCTTTTTGGCAGTACCATCCCGGCCCATCTCCACCCGGCACCCCGTCGCCTCATTCCTCCCTTGAGCAGCCACCGCGGCAATTGCTGCGTAGCGCAGCATGTGTCGCCACCCTCTTTTCCAATAGGATTTTAGCCCAATCTATTTCCCCTAACCCTCCTATAAATACCCCCACCTCTTCCTCACTTTTTCCCACACCCCCACCTCTCCCTCACTTTTCCCCACACCCCCACACTCTTTTTCCACAAAACCCTAGCCCCCAAACCCTCCAAACATCCGCCACCCACAATTTTGCTTCGCGTGCAGCCATGGAACAGCACACACTACTTCCGTATTTCCCAATTCCTGTTTACTCGAATTTTTTTTGAAGATCCCTTCACTGGGATTGTGTGTAACCTTCTTCTCTACCTCTGCAAAATTTGGTGAATATCCAACAGTGCAATCACCGAAAAATCTCAAAAAACTGATGTGCTGTTTGCACCCAGACCTCCTTTTCAAGATTAGTTCAGTGGGGTTGTGGGAAATGTTGTAAAGATCATCTCCATAAAATTTGAAGGCACTTCAACAGTTCAATTTTCGGAAAATCAAGTTTCTTCGTGCTGCTATTCGCGTGTAGGTGTGACTGGACGAACGATACAATGGCATTATCACCTCTTTTCCCTTCGGTCAATTTGAGCCTTAGATTTCTATAAACACCTCTATAAATTTTCACCTTGATCCATGTAGCAATTTGTTTGGGAATACATCCATCTCCGACGTGCTGTCCGCTGATGTCCAGATTCAATCTAAATCATGTCTAACTTATTCGACCTTTTGCTGATGACTCGGTAAGAATTCTCGAAGACCATTTGGTAGAATTGTAGCTCTATGTGTCTGGTTTCTAACCCAATTGGTGGATCACGATTTCGTTGAGCGAGCATCGTGCAACGTCAAAAACCCTCCGGTCTATCTAGAACCGATCTACGTCCAATTTCGACCGTTTCATGTTGCGAACGTCACTACCACTTGTATAACTAGTCTCCTATCATCTTGTGGTACTCTATGCCATTTTTTCACCATTATTCTTTATCTAATACCACCTGCATCACCATTACATTATGTTCATCTCTAATAATTTTGATATTGTTTGATCACCAAAGAATAATATTTCATGTTAGACTATAGTTTCGTATACTTACATGTATAGTTCTTATATAGTTCTTGTTTTTTATTTATAATATGTTTTCCGTAGTATTACATAAGACATGTTTAGCCTATGTCCACTTTTAATATTTATTTAATGTGGCTTAGTTTACATATATAGTTATATAGTGACATATGCATATATTCTTATATATCATAAACACACATATAGTTTGATTCTTATTTATTTAAGAATTGATATATAATAGTTGTTCATGTCATTAATCTCTGTTTATAATATGGTTAAGATTACACACATGGTTCATATTTATACAATGCATCTCATATGGTTTGCATATAAAGTTATGCATATATACATAGCCCGTTCTATGTTTTAGATAATAGTTTGCTGTGAATTGGTTTAGCACATTATTTTACTCTTTTTTATAGATTAATTATTTGTTTGAACACAATTAAGTTGTACATGTTCATCATCATTTTATATTGCATAATCATGTAGTTACATATAGTCATATATATATATATATATATATGTATGTATGTAATTACTTAATATGATCGACAGTTGATATGTTTGAATAATAATTATTTACTCAATTATCATTATTAGATCATGTTGCATGTTAGTTGATTGTTATACAATGTGTATGTACTAGCACGCATAGCTTATTATTTCATATGTGATACTATCATGAAAGAATTCCATGTTACCGTGTGTTATATAGCAAGATAAGTTATATACCTATATATTGCTAGTGTATAGATATATATATATATATCTATGTTAGATAATGTTATCTGGTATTTCAGTATATTACTAGCATGCATAGTTTGTTATCTTATGTTGCATGTTTATAAGGTGGTATACAATCACATATGTATGGTTAACCTTTATATGTCGATTATAATATATTTATGTTGTTATTACTCATTCTTTACTAATATTTTTATTATTATGTGTAGTATGTGTAGGTTGATTGCTACATTGTATGTACACGAGAGCACGAATATGGTTGATGTTATTGTATGTGGCATATGGTTGCATATATGTATGGTGTATGTGATATAGATGCTAGTTGTTATTTGGTCATATATGGGTGAGCTATGGTCATCATCGACCATGTTCTGTTCCCAGATTCCCACCTATCCCTATCTCGAATGTGGATTAACTTTAGTCCTTTGACATGCAAATCCTATCTTCCATAAACCTATCCTTTTTCCAGAATGACCCTGATCCGGAAGACCATCTTATGAGTACATGTATTCTATCCAGTTGAGATACATAATCTCATACCATTCTATTTTATCCTTCAGTCATATCTCTTCACCTTTGTCCTTGACACTCGTCCGACCTTGCTAGTCCTATTCTTCTGGTATTTCTATTTGATATTTAATTTGGAGTTATATTCATTTTCTTTGCACTTACTTTGACAAATAGAAAGTAACGATGTTGGGTAAGGACAAATTCCTACAGAAGAAGACCAACTAATCAACGAAGGCATGCCCACTCTTCTTGATTATGTTGATTCTATATTTTGAAAGTCATTATATTTTATTATTTATAAACATGCATGTTGTTTTACTCCTGTAGCTAGCGTGTCGATTGACACACCTATAGCCGTATCCGTTTGTCGTCATTTTTTACTTGATACCCTAAGTAGATTATTAGTTTAATATTCATAATAGAGTAGAGATAATGCTTAGCCATGCTTAATTTATCCCTAGGCTGTTTTGACTTGCCTCCTTGGAGGAATGATCTTTGGATCGATGATTCTTCATATTGAAATTTTGTTAAGCTCGCTGAGCTAGGGTTGGATACCCGTTGTTTCCCCCTTCTCTCTCTATTCTTCCTATTCTACTCTGAGTGAAACTTACCATCTAAAAGGTGCAGGTGATAACTGACTCATGAGTTAAAGGAGCAAATGATCGTTCTTCATGAGTTGAAGAAGTCATTGGTCGTCCGTATCGAATAAGGCCAAAGTCATGATTTTGAGAAGTGTGAAAATAGTACAACCACATGCTATATGGGCACTGGCTTTGTTAAGTAGGTTAGTCAAGTTTTAGTCTCGATATTGCCGTACCGTAGAAGGGTGGACGTAGCTATGAGGACCTCGGCACAAAAGAGGGCCACACAGGGGAAGCGGGTGTACACTCCTCCGTGTTGAAACCTAGTGGACATGTCACATCGGGAGGAGATTAGCTAAAAAACCTCGTCACAATCTCCCTGCCGGTACACCGATGGGTGTGTACTATGCCAGTGGCCACTGGTAGGCAACAAGACAAGATTATGTCATGTGAGTAAAATGTACAAACTTTGTAGTGTTAAACTAATCGATTAGCCGTATCTACGATCACGAATGGCACATAACTCATTCCTGATGAAAACGACCTATCTTTCTCCCCCTTGCTAATTCCCTCTACCCCAGTTCTAGAAATGTGAAAAGGTGGTTAGAACCTCTAACGAGTTTAGGCCGGATGCCTTACTTGTATGTGTTGGTAGTGGACCCTCACATTTATGAGAAACACCGTTGAGATAATAACCTGATTTTACATCAAAGTCGCCTTTGAAATTATTGTAGTATTTACAACCGCAAATTGGTTTTACACAAAAGAGCCATAAAACCCTTCATTTGCTTAAGCCTACGCGTAGTCATAGGTTTGCTTATGAGGGGGGCACGTTGGGTACGTGAAGTACTCATTGAACATGTTATTTGTTGGACGTTTTCAGATATCTATGAGGAGATACACAAGGAGGGTCTGAAAGTTAAAGTCCGGATTCTCACATCGAGCAACTGCAAAAATTATTAAAAATAACAATAAAATAAAAATAAAACTAAAACTTGAGAGCGATGGGTATTCGTATGATTTAGGTAGGCGTTGGGTAAAGGTACACCTACAGCTATGAATATTTCATGTTGGATCATATAATAAACAATAAAATTGCTCTACTTCAAAGATAAAAAGGTATATGTGATAAAAGGGGGAGGATTTCCATGATACACCTATGTTGACATCGATCGTGTCATAAGATCTATTGTCCAACCAAGTGTTGAGATCTACAAGGTCAGCTAGATTATTAAGGTAAAATATACCAGACAAGTGCATGAGTGTTGTGACTATGTCGTAATTTGCTATAGACTTGCCATCGGACACTCCCCTTCACCCTTCTATCATTGGCTTTGGAGCTTCATCTAGCATTCTCTATTGTCCACCTTTACCTTGATCGCTCATCAAAGCATTAGGTACCCGTCAAGTCCTAAGCCGAGGCAACAAAAGCAAACAATATGCATACATAAATAGATACATAGCATGGATCTAAACATAAACATTCCTTAAATACTGTGCATGACATCTATTGCATGTCAAACTGTGCCTTCACACCATCATTTGTCTTGTCTGCAATGTTCAATAAGAGATGGATCAAGTTGTCGCAAACATTTTTTTCGACGTGCATGACATCTATACTGTGATGGGTATGCAAAACTTTCCATTAAGGCAAGTCCCAAAATACTGATTTCCTTTTCTAGATGCCTGGTCTTAGTTTCTATGTCTTTCTTGGCACAATATCAATATCTTTGAAAATCTCATAGATTTGTTCCCCAGTATTTTCTGCCGGACAAACATGATTCTCAACTTCTTTGTTGAAATTTTCCTTGCACTGTGATACAGTGGCTCCCGATCTTCACGGATTGGAGTGGATAACTAGTGTAACCTAAATGGAAAACCCACCCCAACAACAAACTCCAATGAGAAAACCTTTGGGAACTAGGAAACCAAATCAACTACACTCTCGATTGAATGCCACGATTTCCACCCGGGGGCACGCGCCGGTCCTTACAATCCACAAGAGAAGCAAGGCCTATGGTGGAAGCCCTAATCTAGAGGGATGAACCCTAGATTAGGAGCTAAGCTCAACTCAAGTCTAAACAACAAGTCTAAAAACCCTAATTAGTGGGAGGTACGGTATTTATAGGTTAACCCATCAACTAATGGATACATGGGCCGTGGCCCGTATACACTGCACGCAGGCAGGTCCGGAGGGTCCGGGTTGAGGCCGGACAGTCTGGGTGGCCGGAGGGTGCGGGTTGTTATCCAGGTCTTCCAGAGAGAAATCGGACCTTCGTCCGGAGCATCCGGATGGGAGGTCCGAGCTTGTCTAGAGAAGATTCAGACACCCACTCGGAGGGTCCGGGTTGAGGTCTGGCCTATCCAGAGAAGATCCGGACACTCACCCGGAGGGTCCGGGTTGAGGTCTGGCTCAAATCCGGAGGGTCCGAGACTCAGCCGGACAGTCTGGGTCTTCACTTCTAGTGAACGTCCAGAGGTTCCGAAGCAGCAGTCCGGCTGGGGTTCGGCTTGGAGCTTGGGGTCTTGATGCTTGGTGTTTCTTCCTCAGTCCCGTTGCTCGTCAGCTTGTTCTTCCACTTGGTTGCTCCTTCATACCTTAGCAAGCATAGAATCAAAGCATTAGGTAGCATACCATTCATGGTAGGATTAGATGGACACGTGTAAAGGAGAAGATTCACCTTTTCATGCCATGTCTTGGCAACATATGATCCAACACACGTGTCGCTTGGATTTGAAGAGCTTGAGAGAGTGTTGTCCATGGCGACGTCCGCATCATTCCCCCTTCTTGAAAAGGAGTCATCCTCGACTCCGCTCCTGCAATGCCCAAGAGGGATGATGTCCAAGCTTCTTCCCTTTGATACCTCGCACCGACGTCTCCCTTGTAGTTGGTACTCCATGGCGTTATTTTGCCTTCCATGATGTACATCAAGCTAACAATGAAGAAGAAACAACACTCAAAGAGTAGACCATTTTGAATGTTCATTAGAGGGTTGTTAGAAGGGAAAGAATTCACCTTGGTGAGGTTTCGTCTTGCTTTCCTTGTTAGCTCTTGACGCGTGGCGGTGCTTGGCACGAACATTTCTTGGACGCTTAAGCTTCTTTTGGTCTGCTCATGCTGTTCGGCCGTTGATGTGTAGACCTTGTTTCCTGCACCAACACTAGACCAAACAAACAACGTGTATGTGTGGTAGATGAACACGTCATACGTCATGACGTATTCCTTCCTTCGCACAACACCATTAGCACACAAAATGTATAGCAAATATAATGTGTATGCATGGTATATGTACACATCATCCATTATGACTTGTCGTTTGTTGTGCACAATATTATTTGAATTTAAGGTGCATGGTAAATATGATACATCAAACATGACATCCATGGCACCCCTATTCTTGTGACCCATGTTGTGCAAACAAGTCATATGAGCATGTTTCACATTGATTAAGTCAAATTCTCCAAAGGCATGTGAGAAAGTTCTAGGAACCTCCCTGTTTTCAAGCATATTATTGTTGTTGCAAGCAAATCTATAGAAAGAGCAAGCGGTCAACATATTTTTTGCAACAAAAGGACCAATTTGATGAGGCTCTTTACATGGCACATCTAGAACACTAACATGGTTACAAGAAATTTTATGAAGAGAGCAAGAAGTCATCAGGTTTCTTGCAACGCAAGGAGCATTATGATCATTTTGCGTGTTAGATTGTGCATAACATGGCATACAAGATGGATTGCCTAAAATATACAATTTTAACATGGCAGTTTCATTACAAGTGATATTCATGCCACATACTAGGAACTTGTCATCTATGCCATATTCACCAATCAAATTAAACTTATTGATAGGCATAGGTGCTATTAAAAGATGTCAAAGATGTGACTTCGGAAATCTTATCCATAACACTAGACAAGATAATGGGATTTTCAAGCATGATGTGACAGATGGATTGATCAAGAGATATTCTAGTGAGCACTTCATCATGACTAACTAACTCCACATGATCAACATGATTTGCAAGCAATCTATCACATGGAGGAATCAAATTATCATGAGAAGAACCAATAGGCTCATGCTCATCATGCAAGAAGTCAATATTTTGCACACGCTCTTGGGAGACAATCACAACACCTATATCGTTACCTTTGATGACCTCCTCAGTTGAAGTAGGTGTGGGTGGTGAATTTGCCTCCTTGGAGCCACATTCCTCATCTTGACATAACCTCGGGGTGGCAATTTCTCCAACTCCCATCGTGGGAAGCTCTTTCACCTCCAATGGCAAAGTCGGTTTGCTGAGAATGGGCGCTGGTTGGGCCTCCAAATCCTGCACCAAATGAGAAACAACACTAAAAGGAGAGGGTAAGTATTTAGCCTTTGAAATGACCTCACTTGACCTATCAACTACCTCTCTCAACTCTTGTGGTTTCTCTCTCTCTCCCACGACCACGATGCACTCAATCTCACATTTAGTGGAGTCACACAACTCTCTCTTTTTACCACTCTCTCTCAAGTTGGTTGTGTGGTTCTCATCCTCACATGGGATTCGATGCATCTCGACTCTATGGCAAATTGATATGGTGGCTTCCGATCTTCATGGATTGGATTGGATAACTAGTGTAGCGTAAATAGAAAACCCACCCTCCAGGTGGGTGTCCGGATCTTCTCTGGACAAGCCCGGACCTCCCATCCGGATGCTCCGGACGAAGGTCTGATTTCTCTCTGGAAGACCCGGATAGCAACCCGGACCCTCCGGCCACCCGGACTGTCCGGCCTCAACCCGGACCCTCCGGACCTGCCTGCGTGCAGTGTATACGGGCCACGGCCCATGTATCCATTAGTTGGAGGGTTAACCTATAAATACCGTACCCCCCACTAATTAGGGTTTTTAGACTTGTTGTTTAGACTTAAGTTGAGCTTAGCTCCTAATCTAAGGTTCATCCCTCTAGATTAGGGCTTCCACCATAGGCCTTGCTTCTCTTGTGGATTGTAAGGACCGACGCGTGCCCCCCGGTGGAAATCGTGGCATTCAATCGAGAGTGTAATTGATTTGGTTTTCTAGTTCCCAAAGGCTTTCTCATTGGAGTTTGTTGTTGGGGTGGGTTTTCCATTTAGGCTACACTAGTTATCCAATCCAATCCGTGAAGATCGGGAGCCACCGTATCACACTGTCTCCATGGGTCATTCTTGGCTAGCCACCTTTGGTAACCTATGTACATGATTTTTTTTGAGTTCTTTAAGAACTGAATGAGACTGTTTCTTCTTGGCACGTGACACATGCTTTGTGTCCCTTGACAATCTGGCCGGCCGAGTTTCTGTACGTAGGATAATCATTGACGATTGTGAACAACAATGCGCATAGCTGGAGGTTCTCTTCTTTGTCAGCATTCCAGACCTTCGGCCCTTCATGCCAAAGTGTCTCTATTTCTTCCTTCATTAGTTGTATGTACACATCAATATCATTTCTAGTTTGCTGTGGCCCTTGAATGAGCACAAAGAGGTGTATATATTTCTGCTTCATGCACAACCATGGAGGAAGGTTGTAAATCTAGAGAAGCACTGGCCATGTATTTTGTCTGCTGTTCATGTTACCAAATGGATTGATTCCATCCATACTCATATCAAACCTTATGTTCCTCGCCTCCTCACCGAAATTCACTATCGATGATCCTCCACTGTCATGCATCAGTAGGATGCCAACACATCAACTTTGCCTCCTTCTTGTCAGCAAATAAATGTTTCAAACGAGGAATGACTGAAAGGTACAACAAACCTTTGTAGCTCGCTTGTATCGGGACATCTTGCACACCGGACATCTATGCAGGTCTGCGTACTCTTTGCTGTATATAATGCAGTCGTTCCGACATGCATGAAATTTTTGTACGACCAATACAAGAGGGTAGATAATCTTCTTGTCCTTGTAAGTCTAAGCAACATGTTCCCCTTCGGAAGAATGTCAGATAAGAACACCAACAACTTTGTGAATCCTATGTTTGCCTAGTTCACTATACCACAGCACTTGATCCCTGACCGCCACGTTGGTCGGGAAAACAGCTTTCACCGACAGACAATCGGTTGGGAAAGGGTTTTGCCGACCGACCCTATCTGTCACCGAAAGTCCCGTCGGGAATAACCTTTCCCGACCGACATTTGTTTGCCGACAGACATTTGTCGGCTATGGGAAAACTTTCCCGACCAACATATTCTTTCCCGGCAGACATTACTTTCCCGACCGACTTTTTTTGCCAACCAACTGTTGCACGGTGTTTTCTTTGCCGACCAACTTTCCGCTGGCCCTGCCTTGAGCCTTTCCCGACCAATTGTCAGACGGTGTTTTGTTATGCCGACCAACATTCAATTACCCTCCCATATTTGGCATTGGCCTTACCAACACAATATCAATCAGGTTACATATTTCATAACAGTAACGTGCATGTCCTCCAAAAATATTAAACCAGAACCAAACAATATGACATACATTAATTAATTCTCACATATAATTAAATAGTTCATCTGTTATCAACATAATTACCATCCAAATTTCTCATATACTAAAGGTAACTAATTAAATAGAGAAAACATTATGGTTCAGTGTTCGAGACACCATATAGGTTTACAAAATGATAGCTAAAAGATGCATGTCTGACGATTCATAGTTTGCTCCATTACACAAAATATCCAGTTGACGCGAACCGCCGGCTTCATGGTTCTTCGTCCTCTTGCATGTCTTTCCTACAAAAGGTAAACAAGTCTCCAGTACATTCATACATTCATAAAGACAATGTCATTATAAAAATTTGTACAAAGCATAGCTTTGCACACTTAAGGTCATTTGTACTGCCCACTTCACTTATACAAGCATGACACAATGGGTGGTTCTAATGCAAAGTAGAATTCTGTTTAGCAACGCAGGTCGTAAAAAAGAATTCTCAGTCACATTATCTGTTCTGTGTGATTTAAATCTTGTGTTTGTCTAGCTTCCTTAAAAGGAAGTAGACATAGGTGCTGTATCAGAGACTCTTATCTCAGTATGACATGCTTCAGAGTCGTCTTAAGGATCTGAAACAGCTTGTTGAAAAAGAGGTTTGTCTGTTTAATCTTTGTAACCAGTAAATCTTTTGGTAAACATAAAGTTTTGAAAAGCATAGTGCTTAGAATTATTTTATCAGTTGTGGATGCTTGCAAGAATGTGTCAGTTGGAGAACAAGATATTAGTAGTAGGCGAACCATCATGGAAACAAGACAACAAGATATTAGCGGCGAGATGAGGAAGATGCCCCTGGCTTGTAGGGCTTCATCTAGCAAAATCATCACGAGTCAGCATCATAGATCAAACAATACGAGCTAAGTGGAGAAAACACACAGGGTTGTTGATTATCTTGCTAGATGGCCATGCAGTGGACTTTGTGACAACATCACTGACATATCATAAACCATCATATTGATAAGGCAGTGTAGCGTCCCTTCTAATTGGAACATTGACAAGAACCTCATAAGTCTCTGGCCCAAGGGGCTCCCCGCCCACAATAGTGTCTTGATCGATTGAGAGAATTGTTGCCTTAGCAACAGGAGTTTCAGGGCCAGTCCATGCATATAGAAGCACATCCATACCAATCTAAAAATGATTATTTCAGAAACATGGAAACAAAAAAATTTAAATATGTAGGTAAGGATGAGAAGATTAACAAGGCTTTCATCTTGGTGGGTTGAGGAGCTTTTTTGGGGGTGGGGGCCTTGCAACAACTCTTCTATGAACATATATCCCTTCGTCAGTGTCATCTTCGCTATCATTATCTTCCTCGGGTTCAACTCTTAAGTTTTATCGAAACAACAATATGTAAATAGACTCATTGCATGCATGATGAATCATTAATGCAATGAATAGATGTGGAAACAGTTCATTACTTGTCGAGAATTAGAACCATGCTGCGAGCTAGGAGTCTCCAGATTATGCCCTTCTTGTGAAGCTAACATCAATTCTTTCATTTGGTTTAGTTGTTCCTACATTTGTTGCATCTGCTCCTCCATCGTGGTCATGCGTTGTTCAGTTTGTCGACGTGCTTCCATTTCAACTAGAACCCTTGTGCTCATTTTACCCCGTGTACCCGGGGTGCCCAAATCTTGAGGTGTTGGCCCTAGACCTAATACATGGACACAACCCCTTGGCTCCTTCATTCCAACAACTTGGGCATATAGATCACCCTCTTTAATACTTTTTTCCTTCCAATCAGGGTGCTTTTCAGCTGCGTCTATGAGATCTTGCTGCAGAATGTATTGCATTTACTTGCTATATAAATTGTACTTGTACAATTTCTGAGTAACACAGAAAGCATGGCAAAAAGACTTACAATTGTTTTTGCTGCCTGTGGCACATAACCCCCTTTCTTGCGCGTATGTGTTTTGATAAAAACTTCATCTCTCCAAGGGGTATACCCAAGTTCCTCAGCCTACAATCATTTGATGTTTTTTATTATGCATATCACTTTTAATTGGGGTAATTATTTTTACCATTTCTTGGGTAACACGGGCATGACTCTTGCTGCCAGATGTATGAGGCAACGTTGACTTGGCGCGATTCTCTTTGGCTCTAGCATTGCGAGCCTAAAAGAAAAGGAAAAAGAGCTATATGATGAGATTTCCCAATTCAGATCTGAATTCGTATTCACATGAGCATATACTAATTCTAAAGTTTGAGTAGGCAGGATGACTTACTTCAGATTCCAGAGATCTCCAGTACGTAATAAGGTCCTTCCAATCAGATTCACTAATTCTGTCGTCACGTCTTTTCATAAGTTGTTCATCAGTCAATGCAGCATCGAACTTTGCCTTCTTTAAATCTGACTTCCATTCCTTCCATTTTGTGTGTGAAGTGTTATAAACATATCTCAAAGCAGTTGAGTCCACCTCATAAAATGCTTATTAAAATGAGAGCATGTAAGTTATTAAGCTAGATGGCATTAAACAAGAGCATGTAAGTTGTAAATTATGCATGCAGTACCCGTAAGGTCTCCCACAGTAACAACTTCTTTTCTTCAACGACATCTCTCCAATCTAACTCTACGGGTGGTATATGCTTCCTCACCAAAGTACCAATGAAATTGGCAAATTCAGTTGCATCTGCCCCAATAGGCTGGCCAAGCTCATTAAGTGGAATTTGGATTTTGGGCTTATCTAGCCTCGAATATATGTTAGCCTTTTGAGTAATACTTCTTCCACCTTTCTTTTTACCATCATCATCATTAAGCTCACGAGTAACCTCTTCACCGCAGGAAGGCTGGTGTGCAGGATCTACATGATCTTTTGTTCTACTAGACCTCAAAACACGTCCTTCATTCGTACTTACAGGTGCCCAAGAGGGTGCCTGCATACATAGGTTAGTGCTGGAAGCTACATTTGCTTCCGTGAGGGAGAAAAGGAATGTGCTGGAAGCTACATACCTTTCTTTTATTTTTTTGGGGTCGGTTTGCTTCGATATGCTCCTCAAGTACATCTCTTTTTTCACGTACCAATGCCAGCTGTCTCTCATTTTCTTCGATGCGCCTAGTTCTCACTAGTTCATACTCTACTGCTTTCAGTTGTTCCTCCGTGACCCCACCATCTTTACCCTTTCCTCTTGCGCTTGCCATTTTTCCTCCTGCAAAAGACACACTATATGAGTACATCGCTGAAAATACAAAACATACGAGGAAAATTGTACAAAACACTTACTTTTTTTCAATATCACTTGCTTTAACAACTAATCCATCTATATCTATCCTAGCAGAACCAATGCATCCATCGGCAACACTCACATGTATGGCAGTACATGGATCAGGCAATGTCACACGTAAAACATTACCAGGATCAATATTTTCATCTTGAGCTTCGTTTATGTCATACAGCCTGGATATAGCTCTTGTCTAGAATCAGCTTCTAGCTTGTGAAGAGATTCTAAAAAAGAATTATCCTGATCTGAACCACAATCATCTTCAAGATCTCCCCTTTTATCTAAACCACCGGCTAGGTCTCTTAGCAAGTCAGAAATATCGTCGCCCTCATCCCTATCGTCACCCTCATCAAGATTTGGCGGATTCATGGAAGAAGAGCCACGTTCTCCATGAAACATCCACTGTTTGTAGCCTTCTACAAATCCCTCACATACCAGGTGCTCACGGACTTTGGATTCTTCTCTCCAGTACGAGTTCACACATTTTTTGCAAGGACATAAGATTTTGTTCTCGACCGATGATTTACTAAATGCATAGCCTAGTAATCTGGCAAGCCCTTGTAAGTACTCTGTATGCCTACATGCAAGCATACATATGCAGCGTGTTACATCTGATTTCAGCAAGTACTAACTTCTAAGAAATTTAAAATATGTTGTGTTATACCTAGGCGCATCCATCCAACTTTTATCCATGCTAGCTGCACACTTGGTTACTACCGAATCAACAGTAAATCCTGACAGAATAATATCAGAACCAGAGGACGCAAGGAATTAATGGAAGTACTATAAATAGGTCATATCGTGGTTTGAAAAATAAAATAAAAAGCATGGAACCAATCCAATAGTACACATAGTAAAGCTAGATACCACCATAAACAAAATAGATCAAAGAGGCAGAACAGGGACAGCTCTATTTGCACATTGAAGTAATAGGTCGACTCACCAACTGGTGGGGAGGCAGTGACAAGTAGGGAGGGGGATCGCTGCGCCGCCTTAGGAGCTCGTGAGCCGCCGGGAGCAAGAATCCTAATAACCAAACAAATTAGACAATATAAAATCAGGCTCCACTTATTTTAAAAAAATCGGTGCCAAACAACAATATTTTAATAAGCAACAACCAGCAGAAGTACATCACTATTTAGCTCTGTACATTAATGAGTAACAAGAAATCTTGATCCATCTTCTCCTCTTATTATGTCTGCCTAGCTCTATGCCCACTTCTTACATGTTGATTGTATTCATAATATTTTTGTTATTCTCTTCATTTAAAGTTTGTCTCAGAACATGTACAGTTCATAGCTTACATGGTTTAATAGAATTACAATTCGTAACTGAGTTTCAATTTTTTACTTGGTTGGTGCCTTTCTCTAAAAATAGTTTGATGCTTAAGAGTAGGTACAACATTTCCATATATATTGACATAATTGTGATTAGGACTACAATCAACAGTGGATGCACATGCATGAACGGTTTTACTATTAGTGCTAGCTTGTTGGCTAAACCCCTTCCTAATCTAACAAGCTGTACTCTGTGCGTACAATGCATTGATCTGGATCCTTGATGGTAGTGATGGGATAGCAATATTATCCTAATATGCAAATGCAAAAAAAGGGAATTAAGAGGAAGAATACAATTATGCAGTACAATTATATGCTACTGCTAATTAACTATTTCCCGTGAGCTACTGGGCATCTTAGTCATATGTGGTGTGGGAGAATAACTGAATGCTTCATGCATTTTTCATGAAACTAAACCTGGAGAGCCAGCTAATCTGACACAGACACTCAGCTAACGGAAGAACAACTGAAGTTATGAGTTCTTAATCTCATTTTGCTTAGTACCTCATCCCATGAACTCACTCTAGTCTCTTCAGATCATGAATGGTACAAAAATAACACACATCTTTTGACATCCACACATAAGGAGGTCGTCGGGACTCGGGGCAGAGAAACTCACTGGAGTGTGGTTGCAGCAAGCACGTCAGGTGGATGGTCTCTTGAAGATGAACGCCAGCGGTGTGGCCTTCTGAAGAAGAAAAAAACCACCGGCGCCGATGTGGTCCGATCTAGGAGATGAAATCGGGGGTCAGGTTGAAGCAAGAGAGAGAGAGAGAGAGAGAGAGAGAGAGGGGAGGGAGTTGCCTCACCGGGCGATAGCGTACGGACGAAAAGCGCCGCTGGCGGTAGCTGGGAGTGGGCAGCGACGGCACAGAACCACCTCGGCGTGGGAAAACAGTAGGACAGTGGTGGTGGAGAGGCGGGAGGAAGAGCGGGTCAGGGTGGTGGCAGCCTTGCCGGACGTGTAGCGTCGCCGTCGGTCGGAGAGAGGCAAGATGACGAGTGCGCGGGGAGTAGGACGGTGTGGGGGCGGCAGGACGGTGCGGGGGCGGCGGTGGAGAGGTAGGACGGCGTGGGGGCTGCGGTGGAGAGGCAGGACAGCGTGGGGCCGGCGGTGGAGAGGCAGGATGGCGTGGGGGCGGCGGTGGAGATGCAGGATGGCGTGGGGGGCGTGGTGGTCAGCCGACAGGAGCCCAGGGGCGGCGTGCGTGGGGGGCATGGTGGAGAGGTCAGCCAGCGGGAGCCCAGGGGCGGCGTGCGTGGGGGATGAGCTAGGGGAACTAGGGATTTGGCGTGCGTGCGTGTGTAAATTTCGTGAACAGTTTGCGAGCTGGGCCAAATGTTTGGCGCCAAAATCTCCACGCGCGCAGGCCCATTTAGCCACCGGCTATTGGTCGGCGTTATTTACCGACCGACGATTCGTTGGGCATAAGAGCATTCCTGACCGACAGTTCGACAGCATATGCTCTGGTACTCCTGACTGATATTCGGTTACTGTACATAGGCTTTCCCGACCAACTGTCCGTCAGAAGTTTTCCCAACCAACAGTCGGTCGGCAATAGTGACTTTTGCCAACAGACGTCAGTAGGGAATTCCGGTATGTGGTGTAGTGGTTGTAGCTTGCTTTGAGCTTTAGAAGTTCTAGCGAGACAGACAACCGCGTGTTCTTTCGTTTACATCCAGCAAACAAAGGTATTTTTGAGTCTTCCAATAATCGTACGAACTTATTGGACTCTCTTTCATCATTAGGGTTCACAGTCTCTTCCATGTCATGCAACATTTTATCCAAATCTCCCATGTGGCCAGCCATATCCTCAACCAATTTCTTCGACCGCTCATGTCCATCGTCAATGACTTCTACTCCTTCGCCAACAGCCACTTTTGCCTTTTCACTGTGATATGTCCAACATGTATAATGATCCATGAAATCCTTTGTCAACAAGTATAATTGCAACTCCCTTGTCGTCGATAACATCTGCACGTTATTATATTATGACATGGACAAAACATCTTGAATTTTTCTTGGTTGCCATATCCTCTCGTGCGACTCGAAGAAACTCAGTCAAAGCATCGATGAAACTTCAAGTGGCATGATCCCAGTACATCCAACTTCGATCCATCAATCATACACTAATAATTAAAATGAGACTACAAAATTAGTTAGTTACCTATAACTAGCTAGCTATCATGTACATATTAATTAACAAGCACAATCTAGTTAGCTCATTTTGATCCCCTTCAAATCAAGTAGATCTACAATGCCTCCCTTGCTTCCTCTCTATGTCACCCTCTCTCTCTCACTATGTCACCACAATTTGTAATGTGAGAGCACATATTAGCAAGATCCAAATAAATACAAGCATAGGGAGAGCTTACTAACCTTTGATAACCCTCCAACTCATAGATCCAAAGACCCTTTCAAATCCAACACCACCAAATCGCCCCCAAATTGCTGCTCTTGGTAGCAGCTGCCACACAGGAACAGAATCTGGAAAACCCTAGGAAACAGGGAGAGGAGGCAGTTGTATTTATACTGACGGCCGACCAACATGACTGTTAGTGGTTACTCATGTCACCACTGATGGACGGTGGTACACTCCGTCAGTAGTGTCCTCTTGGGCCGTCTGTATGATTTACAACTGATGGGTCATTTTTCTACCCGTTGGTGGTGTCATCTAGGGACACTTACTTGAGCTGATTGGTCAAGTCATCACTGACGGCTAATGAGCTACCTGTCAGAGGTATGTAGGGCCTATTTGGTTGGGCTGTGGTTGTTGACAAAGCTGCTGTTGGCTGGCTGTTTAGAAAAGCTACTACGGGGGTGGGAAAGTGAACATATGTCTTTTGCTTGATCCAAACCATGTACAACATTTTAAAAATGAGCACAGATGCTTCAGCACATTGCAAAAAGCTGGTAGAAGGCAGCTTTTCTAAACAACTGAATTTGCACTACAAAGCCCACATCTACCATTGGTAAAAGTTACTAAAAAGCTGGCCGTTTGGTTGGGCTATAGATTTTTCTAGTGGAAAGCTGCTAAAAAGCCCAACCAAACACCCCCGTAGTACATCTGATAGGTTGCTACTTGCCCGTCAGTGATGACTGATCAGGGATGACCTTTTCTATGGTAGTGATCATTGTTGGGTTATTTATATTTCCTATATGGGCTAGCCCGTATAATCTTACGTGGCATCTACGTGATACATAGTCAAGTCAACGAGGAAAATAGCAAAGTCAACGCAAGTCAAAAGAGGAGATAAGCCTATTAGGAAGTGGTATGAGAGAGTTAGTTCACCATGGACCATACTCCATCCCACCCCTCTAGTCTATCGTAGATTCATGGACTAACTTTTACCTAACTACCCCTCTCTTATTTCCCCTTAAGTGTACCCACGGTCTTTTGTCACGGGACTCTAACCTATATAAACCCCCTCGTAGGGGCTAGTAAAATCATCTCATAAATAGAAAACTTCAAGAGGAGAGGCCTAGAGCTCCAAATATCGCATGAGGAGCTCTAGAGGTGACCTTGGTAAGTCCACAGCAGCCCAAGTCGCTCATCGAGTCCCGAGCAAGGCAGCTCCCTCAATATAGGACCAGATGGTGCTCTACGAGGTGGTCAAACCTATTGAAAAAACATCAATGTGTCTCGATTTGTCGAGTGTACGGCGACCTTGCTTATAAGACCATCGTACACGGCCCATTAACTTTCTGACCTAGCAATTGAGCTATCTACACCCCCTCTCTAGTGTTGTTTCTACAATGGCAATAGCGATGCTATCCATGAGGACCTTGCCAATGTGAGAAGCTATGGCCCCATAAAGCTGAGGCATCGCTCGCTCGAAGTAAAGACGCACTGACTCGAGGTTGTAAGAGAAAAGTTGGCACCCCGAGAATGAACGAGTACAACTACTCCGACACCAAACGCATTGAGGACATGGATGAAATCATCCAAACTGGCCCCCTTGCAACCACGCCATCCGTCATACCGGAAGGCAAGGAACTCCTCCAAGGCGTTGATCTTGGAGCCCACCTTGACGTCCCAAGGATCCCCGACGATACCTCAAGGTGGCCGGACGAGCTCATGACCAACTTGAGGGTGATTGCAAATGCCGAGCTCCTCGCTTTCGACTTGTTCCGAGCATTCCTTCTCTAGAGCTAGGTCGTGACCCCTTCGACCCCACAATCTCAAATGCCTCAATCCAACTCATCAAGGCAGATCACACGGCATCACCTGAAGGTACATAATGCAGGCCGTGTGTAGAGCATCATCGACCCCACCAAGTCGAAAGTGGTCGCCAAGGAAGCCAAGCGCCAAGTCACCACGAACAAACATGCATGTGCTAAGAGGATCAGGTGGCAGAGTCCGAAATGGCCATGACTTCTAGGAGGCACCAACGTGACCATTCCTGCTCAGTAAGAGGTCCCGAGACCTTTCACTAGGCTCATACTCCGAGAAGGAAAGTAACACCCAAAGTGAATGGCATCGGCACTAAGTGGACAGAGGCCACAGGCAAACTTGCAACCCTTTATCGAGGGAGATCCAAGAAGCTGTCTTCCCCAAGAAGTTCAAGCCGCCCACACTAAAGATATATCGCGGGGACTCCAAACCCTTAAAATTCTTAGAGGTGTATTCGACGGCCATTCATGCTACCGGAGGAGGATTGATGGAGATGTCCATCCTTTTCCCCCTTGCTCTAATATGGATGGCCCAAACTTGGTTCTTCAACCAAAGGAGAAACACCATCAGGTTGTGTGAACGCCTCCACGAAGTCTGCATCACAAATTTCTAAGGAAATTTCATGCAACTCCTCCTGTCAAATGAGCTCTCCACCTTGAAGCAAAAGGAAGGGGAGTCGAAGCTTTTTCAAACTCTTCTCAAAGGTGAGGAGCCAGATTGCTAGTGCTCTAGGAACTACGGTGATTGAAGCTTGCATGCAAGGTTTGCATATGGAAGAGGTGAACTGGGCCCTCAACCGAAACCCTCCAAGAACATGCGCAAGGAGAATATGGTGTCACGCCCAGTTTTTCCGATCTTGATTTCGAGCATGTCATCGCATGTAGCTAGGGCATTTGCATAAATCACAAACTCAGTACACCGAAAACCCGCACACACGCACTCCAGCCAGATAAAACCCTAATTCGGCAAATAACATAAAATGACACCTGCACCGTATTCATCGGAGCACCTGCGGTACCTCACCACCAAGTAACCCTAAGCCGAGAGGGATGACCTACCGAGGACTTCGTATACTCTCCCTCCCTTGCCGCACACCCGGAACCCTAATTCCAGCCCTCGATTTCTCCCCGTTCCATTTAAACCATTTTCTCCAGAAACCCTAAGCACGGAATCTAACGCTCCTCGGCTCCTCAGAAAAATTCTAAAATAAATCGTGGGACAATCTAACAATACACTGAACTCCGATATAACATAAAATCATAATACCCAGTTCAAAAAAATGGGCTCGTATACAAATAATAACCGTAAGACTAAAACCAGCTTTTAACTGCAGCCCATCAAAACAAGTTTCCAAAAATCCTAATAATCGACTACGACAATCCTTATAATCCCAAGAGTCCAATTATACAAAAACTAGGGCATGATTAGTTCAAAAATCTGAGATGAACTTTATCGAACACCTTCGTTAAAATTGCCGCGGCACACGAAATCTCGTGTAACTCCCAATCAATCGCGGTCAAAAACCTTGTGAAGCCTTTTTTCCATCCTCACCATTTGATCTACACCAATAGCTCTCAGGACAACTCCATGTTCGGTCTCATTCATTCAAGCCTGCCTTATGGCACACGGTGGAAATCGAATCCCTCGTGCCTGCACTGTTCTGTCGGTGCCGAACTTTTCCTATCTCCTTAGACCTGTTTTCTTCAACACCAGTGGCAAGGATTGACCTCCCGGTAATGTCATTTCTTCCAGGGCACACCCAAAACTCTCGCGTGCACACTTCAACTTTCCCCAGTGCCAATCCACCGTGTCATCTGCAGCGACCTCTGTTCGGCCAGTGCATTTCCAGCACCTTTCCCGTAGCCTTTGCTTCACGTCGCCCCGGCCTAGCTCACCTCTGAGCTGTGCGTCCCGCCGCCCAGCCAGCCCAGTACCAGCACATCACAGCCATCCCATCTCCTCCTGTGACCTCGGCGTCGACCCTCATCCTCGGAACCGTGCCCAGCTCGTCCCATTGCCGGTCGTGTAGCTGAGCAGCGGCCTCACCAGCACCACCAAGCAGCTCCGGTCATGTCCGTCAACGTATGCAGTAGCCATGGCCAGGCCACCTCATCGTCCTTGCCACGCCGTCGCACGCCACGGTTGTCCTCACCTCCCTGTGACCACAGCAGCCGGTCAGCCCTCTCCCATCGCCGGCCTTGTAGCTTAACAGCGGCCACCCCCCCGTCCTCGCGCCGCCGGCCTATAAAATGAGGCCAACCCGAGCTCCGTCGGCATCGATCCAAACCACCACCCGAACGTCCCCTCCTCCCCAAACCTCATCCATTTCCTCCTCTTCCGAATTGAGCCGCCGCCGAGTTCCCCCTTTCTTCAACCTCAACCCGAGCTCCCCTACAGCTTTCCCCGAGCACCACCCCATCCGCTCTGCTTCAAGTCCCAATTCCCCTCAGCCCATTAGCTAGCCTTCAGCTCTTAGCTGGATGCAACCGCCCGTTTGAACCAATCTCTCAGCCGACAGCTCACTCCGACAACCCTAACCGCCTATTTCCACCGGCCGCCAACGTCCTAACCGCCGCCGCCGCAGTCCCCGCTCCCCTGCCCGAACGGCCGACCCAAGTGTCAGGTTCACACCCCCGCCGAGCCAAGACAGGTAAAGTCCCGGTTGGGCACGTGGGCCGAGCGGCCTCTGGCCCATGGCCGAGTAGGCGACCGTGCCCTGCCCCTTGCCGCTTTCTCTGCTGAGGAGGCGTAAAAACCAGTGCTATAGAAAGCGTAACCAGAAGCAAGCCCTAGGAGAGTTGGTCCAGAGCCGGTTAACCCCATTTTCATCTGGTTCTAAGCCGGTTAAAATAAAGATTATTCCAGTTTAGAAAGCTAATGATATTTATCAGCTTCTAGTTCCAACGCATTTGAAAAATCTGAACCCTTTTCAAATCGAAGCAATGTAGGATCAAGAAGGGGTAGTTCTTAGTATTTTACGCATTGTAGGTGTTGATTATCGAAACATTTAAATAAACCTTCTCTCCCTGCCAATATACCTAGAGTATTATTTTAATGCACGATGGCTCCGGAAGTAAATAAAATTGAAACTGCATTCCCAACCCATGCTTGCTCCTCTAACCTTTTTACCGTCATTTTATGTGTTATTATTGCATATACCCACTACCGAAATGGTTATTACACCCATAGACTTAAACCCTAGAACATCGAAACCCTACCGCTAATTCAAGTCCATATATACACTCTCACTACTACAAAAAAGGTCATCCACTACATCTTATCACTGACGGGCAGGAAAAAACCCGTCAGGCTTCTTACCTATTACTGACGGGCCGCCGGATACCCGTCAGTCGTGACTCTATCAGATGTTCCGTTTCAGGGGAGAAAAGTCATCACTGACGGGCACAAAAGTCGACCCGTCACTGATGACTTCAGCAGAAACATGAAATTTCACGAAAAGTCATCACTGACGGGCGTGAATATAGACCCGTCAGAGATGTGGAGAATACCACTGACGGGCAAAAAGTAGGCCCGTCACTGATGACTTCAGCAAAAATACGAGTTTTCACGAAAAGTCATCACTGACGGGCGTGAATATAGACCCGTCAGAGATGTGGAGAATACCACTGACGGGCAAAAAGTAGGCCCGTCACTGATGACTTCAGCAAAAATATGAGTTTTCACGAAAAGTCATCACTGACGGGCGTGAATATAGACCCGTCAGAGATGTGGAGAATACCACTGACGGGCAAAAAATAGGCCCGTCACTGATGACTTCAGCAAAAATACTAGTTTTCACGAAAAGTCATCACTGACGGGCGTGAATATAGACCCGTCAGTGATGTGGAGAATACCACTGACGGGCAAAAAGTAGGCCCGTCACTGATGATTTTAGCAAAAATACGAGTTTTCACGAAAAGTCATCACTGACGGGCGTGAATATAGACCCGTCAGTGATGTGAATCCCGCCAATCCGAAATTTCAAAACCCGAAATGTTAGAATCCCGCGTGGTATATAATACACCTCACTGCAGCGCACTCAGGCCATTCCACTCCACTCAGGCCACTCCACCTCCCTTCCACCCTCCTCTCCTCTCCTTCCTCAAGCACCCTCCTCAAGCATCCTCCTCAAGCATCCCACCGTTATGCATGGAGTCACCCTCCTCTCCTCTCCTCCTCCCACTGCCGGCCCCTCCTCCTCTCCAACTCCATGGAGTCACGGTGAGCACCCCATCTTCCTCCCTCCTCTACTTCCTTCCATCCTTCTACTAGTGCCAAAATTTTTATTTTTAAATTTTTTTTCTCATATTTTTTGTAGCAGCTCTACTCCCTCACGGTTCAGAATCTACAAAAATTACTACATTTGGAGCTCGGGAAGAAGTTCAACGGAGGGAACGGAGGGTTCGGTAGCGGAGATTATTCGTACGGAGGATTCGGTAGCGCGAATTTGGAGTGAAATTTTTTTATTTTTAAAATTTTTTCTCGTATTTTTTTCTAGCAGCTCTACTCCCTCACGGTTCGGAATCCACAAACATTACTGCATTTGGAGCTCGGGAAGAAGTTCAACGGAGGGTCGAAAGATGCGACGTTTCGTTCAGAGGGGAAAAAGTCAGTGTTAGAGGGTGAATTTGGAGGTGAAAAAATGTACAGGTCTAAAGATGTGTAGTTTTATCAGATGCGCCTCGTCGATACGGTCATTTTGAGTGGTCGTGGACCCAAAACGGACACCGTATGCAAAAGTTACAGCCGTTTTAGTGAAACCCTACCCGGCGGTGCCCGGGTAGGGCTTTTTTTTTGCGGCTCCGAAAACGTCATCACTGACGGGCGTGAATATTTGGCCCGTCAGTGATGACCCTTATCAGTGACGGGCGTGAATATTTGGCCCGTCAGTGATGACCCTTATCACTGACGGGCGTGAATATTTGGCCCGTCAGTGATGACCCTTATCACTGACGGGCGTGAATATTTGGCCCGTCAGTGATGACCCTTATCACTGACGAGCGTGAATATTTGGCCCGTCACTGATGACTTTTCTTTGCGCATCTAAAAAAGTCATCACTGACGGGTAAAAAATTTGCCCGTCAGTGATGACCTTTATCAGTGACGGGTAAAGTTACCCGTCACTGATAACTTGTGTTACCACTGACCATTGATTGCTGACGGGCCGAAAACCCGTCACTGATATGGGTTTTTGGCCCGTCAGTGTTGACATTTGTTGTAGTAGTGTCTCCCCGATTTCCGCACAGCTACCATTTAATTTAACGATCACTTGGATTAAACGGGAACCGACCTTTCAAAGTCCTAAACCCTAACTCAACCCTAATACCATGACTTTCTCTTGAGCGTGCATGTCATTTGGTTCTGTTGGAGTTATTTGGATTTCCTCTTATTCGATGTTCTTTCGGCGCGTAGTGGACGGAGCGACGTACGTGCGTCAGGAGGACCCGGCATCACCCCCGCGTTCGGAGCAAGAGCAAGAACTGCCAGGCAAGCATTCCCACTTTGATCATATCGAAATCCCATATATGCAAAGTTATGAATATTTTGTTTCCAAACACTGCATGCTATGTGATTAATATTGATATTTTATGTAGAACTAGCTATACCCATTAGTTGCACGATACCTAGGTCTGAATACCCCTCATTGTAACCCTAGGTATAATTGTCGGTCGCTCACGACCGTCGGATAATTAAGGCTATAGGTGTTAACCACGCTTAGCCCTGCTATAGTCAAAAACCAAGTTTTATTCATCCCGTTGGGATATGGGGAACAAAACCCTCGGATGGCATGTGCTGTCCGAGGTGACTTTCACAAATAAAGGATTATCAAAAACCAAAAGAAAAGAGGAGATGGTTTTGATTCGGGTAGGAATGATAAGAGATGTTCGGGGATGTAGAGCATCGGATGGAGCCATGTTCGTCCGGGACGACATGGGGTCGGGAAATGGAGTCCTACTCGAATCAGTTAAGGACCGAGCCTAAGTGCCGCTAAACCGGTTCCTCACCGTACGTTCACATGTCCTTTATGGGAAGGACTTGGCTTAGTACCCCGGCAAATATTAGGGTTCGGACCCGCGGGAAGTAGGGAGTTTGTGCTAGGTGTTTAAAGTCCTAGAGATCCACCTACGCCGGGCGTGAGGTGTTGATGCGACACAAAGGTGGGGAGTCCCATTTTTGGTCCGGGATGTAAAAGTGGGTCAACCACCTAGCGGGTCCAACTCTGGTATGGAAGCGGGCGAAGGTCTCGTTGTAACCACCCTGCCAATACACGCTATGTAGTGTATCTGTTAGCGCTCGGCATTAGGGGTGAAATTACATCTTGTGGGTAAAGCCGTACAACCTCTGCAGAGTGTTAAAAACTATTCGAATAGCCGCGTCCTCGGTTATGGACATGAACTGGCAAGGCCACACACTGGTTAGACTAAGTTTTGATTGCGAAAGCATGGGAAAACGGGATTAAGGACGTGGGCATGATGTGTCCACAGAGGGCAATTTACGCTACATGGTTGGTAGCAAGGAATTGCCGGAGGAGGCGCCAGTCGTGCTATCCGGGATAACACGGGCTGGGCGCGGGTAAGACTCGCTGTACTACCGAGGGTAGTGCCAGCTGAGCATTAAGTAGAGAAGCTAGACATATTGCCCGGGGTAGTATGGTCTGAGCTGTCTCGAGGATCAATAGTAAGGAGGTAGCTGGGTCTACCTCAAGAGAAATTCTGTTCGTTTTACTTCAAACAGTTTTACTAAATTGCTTTTGAATCTACTATTTGAGTATTTAAATTAAGAACTTACTTTTCCGCACAACGACAAACTTAGGGTAGAGCTATCCCTTGTTATATTCCCCGCATGAAATATTTCCGTATACTCCTTGTGGGAATAGCTTGCGAGTACATTCAATGTACTCACCTGGCTTGTTGATTTGGCCAGAAGAAGAAGAAGAGTTCTGCTCCGACGAGGAAGACTCCGACTTTGAGGGCTAGGGCATTTCCCCAGTCAGTTGCCTACGGGTTTGGCATATTGATGGGTCTATCTACGTATCTTTTATGTATTTCCGCTGCAAGACCTTGAATTCGGCCAATAGGCCATATTATGTTAAAGACTCTAAATGGCTTGTATTGTAAAATAATCGGTAATGTATGACGACGCTATCAAGTTCTTGTGTGTGCCGGCTACTGATCCAGGGACCGGTACAGTAATCACAGGAGCGTTTCCGGCATTAAAACCGGGGGCGCCACATATGGTGACACCAATAAGATTGGGCCATCATCACACGGCCACGATGCTCCCCTAGGAGGAAAAAGCAGAAGATTTTTCAAGCAAAACTCTAGAAAAAATAACCTCAAATACTCATAAGAGTGGAAGGTCATGGCCATCGACAAACTTCCAAACCAAGACAACCCTACGTTCATCGGGAACACTCGATCTCAACATTGTGGACCCAAAAAACTAGATGAAACATAGTGCACTTTCCACAAAATCGACAGTCACTGGACTAGTGAATGCTACGCTCAAAAAAGAGGAACCACGGGATAGGCCCCATGCTTCGCTAAGTCGGTCGTAGTACATGGGGCCTCTCCCCAGAGAAATGGTCGCCCCAACACAAGTGCTAATGAATGAACCAACTCCGAACACAAAGGAACTTTCCCTCCAAAACCTCAACCACCTAGTTAGTGCCATACTATGGGGGGCATTTAGCCTCCAGAGGTGAACATTGTAGTTGTGTTCACTCCTACCTTGCCTCAAAAATGGGCAAGCATATCATTGACCTTCAAAGAGGAAGATGCTAAGGGAATATGCTTCCCACATGATGATGTCTTCTCCGTGGCCGCCACATAACCAACTACAAGCTCACCAAGATCCTCGTTGATGGTGGAAGCTTGGTGGATATCTTGTACCTCTGCACCCTCAAGAGCTTGCTAGAGCCGCAGAGGGGCTACAAGGATGGTTCTCTAGACTTTAGGACCACGGACAACCACCAGATAGAGATGGTGTGCTTTGATGTGGTGGACATGGGATCATCCTTTAACGCAATTATGGGAAGGGTCACTCTCAATCGCTTCTACATGGCCGTATACCAAAACTCTTGTGCTTCAAGAGTCCCAAACTGCAAGGACCTATCATGGTGCGCGACGAGTAAACTCAGGATTGCAGCGTGCTCCACCTCCATAGTCAAAGCACGCCACCAAAGAAATAATCACCAAGAGCGTGAACCTCCTCTCTAGCACCGAGGAACCCTGCATGGTTTTGCCTAAAATATTCATGCCAAAGCCTCATCTCGAGGGAAAGTTGAGGAAATTTGCATCTTTGCGAATGAACTTGCACGCACGGTGAAGATATGAGCGAAGCTACCGACAAAGCTTCAAGCAGGCCTCGTTGCCCTCCTTAAGGAAAACATCGATCTTTTTTCCTAGTGGCCCACCAACATGAAGGGCATCCCTCGCGAAGTAATGCAATATCACCTTGCCATCAAGATTGACCATGCCCTAGTGAAGCAGAAGCTTTGAAAACTATCCTTGGAGAGGTACAACACCATTAAGAAAGATGCTGAGAAACTCACCAAAGCGGGTCTCATCCAAGAGGTGTGGCATCCTAACCCAGTCTTGGTTAAGAAGGCCAACAGGAAATGACGCATGTGCTTAGACTTCACCAATTAACCTCAACAAGGCATGCCCAAAAGACGACTACCCTCACCCTCGCCTCGATCAATTGGTCGACTCCATGACCGGGTGTGAAATATTGAGCTTCTTGGATGCGTACTCTACATACCACCAAGTCCACATGGCTAAGGAAACTGAGGAGAAAACAAGCTTCATCAGCCCTTGATACGAAAAAATTTATCGTGTCTTTCTAACTTTAATAATGCATTTTTATATTTTTATTATATATTTTTATTATTATTTAGATTATTAGATAAACTGTTAGATTGTCAATTTCTCTCTCTATTTTCTATACGCAGGAAAAACACTACAAAAATAAAAATATATAGTGTATTCGGGAACCTTCTAAATGGGAATACTTCGTGAGAAAGGAATCGAGTAGCGGGGCCACCTAGCAGTAGGGTGGCAAAGGGAGCAATACCTACGGCTTCCCTCTACCACCTGGGCCTACCAGGGCCACCACCGCCTCTTCTCAACTAGATCTATTTCATCCCTTATATGCACCTCTCAGAGTTTCATGAACGAAGAAGGAACAGAGTGTCGTGGAGAAGACAGAAGGCTTAGAGATAGATCAAAAGCACCGATTCGTAGTTTTCATCTCCATCATCACCACTCATAGATTAGGTCTTCTTACTTCGTCTATATTTGTAATTCAGATTGTTTTTATTTTGTTCTTACTTGTTGTTCGATTGCTTGCAGGAGTAAATCCTTCATAGTTAAGTCGATCGTGCTTCTCGGCAAGGTCCAAAACCCTCCGGTGTTGGTTTAGCGATTGCTAAGGTACACCATCATCGTACAATGTAATCAGATCGTCAGAGTCTTCTCCATCCAAATTGATATTGTATTTCTTTTAAAGATTGGGATACTTATAGTGCCATCAGAATTGATGACTAGTGCAAGGAACTTCTTTTTGAGCGCAAGTCAACATGAAAAATACATACCAACTGTGTGATGAAGATGTCAGCAATCAATGGCCGGTAGAGTATTATCTTAGGACCAACAATACTATTGACTGAAGGTGGTAATCTTAGACTATCTAATTAAGCTATAAATTGTTGATTAAGCATACGGTCAATTTCTAAAGTCGTTGAATGCATGATATGGTAGTTAGGTGGTTACCTTATGTACAGTGCTAACAAGGTTGATTTGACAAGAGTAACACAAGTAGGTGCATGTCTGTGGCCTTACATATGGAATAGAAGTTAAAACTTTTTCAAACCTAAAACAAAAAAGAGGATCTTTAGGAGGTTGAGAGCCTACCTTTTGTTGTTTTCTTCAGGGCGAAGAAATTAAATTCCACGAATAGTCCAAGAGGGGCATGATAATACTGATCAGCAGGCTCTTAGAAAGGAATCGATCATCTCCCCCATGGTTGACGTTTTATTTTCTAACAGGTTGGGCTATATAGTTCCAGTCGTCCTTCTGAATATTGTCCCTTCATGAGAAGCTTTTAGGAAATCGTCATGTGCCTGTCTCACTGACACGCATACACCCTCTCCTTATCCAATGCAATTCCCATTGACATCACCTCGATCAGTGTGGATGCCCTAATGCCCTTGCACAAATCTGAATATAGCTGGTTGGTGTCTTGCTTGTCCTATAAGATGCATGACGTACCCTACTGATTGCTTACGTCGTCATTACCTCGACATTACAACAAAATTTTGCTTTTGTAAACTATACATCTAACAGTTGCAAGACTTCACTAACAATTTATGTATTATCATTCCCCAAGCAATCCTGGAAGAACAACTATTTAATCTGCCATAAAGGCACATCGATCATGTTGAAAACCATATAGCACCAAAACCACAAAAACCAAGAGCACCCACATGCTAAATCAAGCATCGGTTCTCATCACAGTTCATGCCATGTCTCAACCCTGGAGTATATGTCTACAAAATGAATGAATGGTCTACAAAATGAATGAATGATTCCTTCGAAAGAAGTGAATTAAAAATCTGACCAAAAGCTAATAATAGTAATCTAGGCTAGGGTTGAAGACGATACGGAAACAATCAGCAAAATATCTTACCGTTTTCATTTCCGTACTCTTTTATCGGAACGGAAATGAATACAGAAACTCCAAAAACAGAAATGGAAACGGAAAGTACCGGAAACGGATACGAGACGAATACGATTGAAAACAAAAACGATAACGAATATTTGTTGAAACACAAGAACCCCTTGAACCGTGCACAAAAACACAACAAAAATAATATGACACAAAGAATATATATTACATAACCAATTATATTTGTACGGGAGTAGGAAGAGTTAGCTGGTTAAGAATAGGGGATCTAGATAGGCTAGATGGGCCAGAACTTTTACATGAACTTATTCGAAAATATTCCATTTTTCTTATATGGAATTTCCATTTCTGTTTACGTTTCCAACTGAAATAACCGAACCATTTCCGTTTCTGTTTCCACACCGAGAAATTATGTTTCCGTGTAAGAGGTTCCGTTTCCGGTTTTCCGGAAACGGACGGAAAATTTCTGTTCCGTTTTCAACGCTAATCCAGACATAATAAATCTTTCATAATCAAGGACCAATAAATTGGTTTTGGATGAACAAACGGGGCACTTTCAAACTCGCAGTTCATACCACTAGGAAAATGTGGTCGAGCGGAGAATTATATAATTCTCCACTCGACCACTAGGAAAAAAACACCACCATTTTGAGGAGGTAATTCTGCACTCGACCACTGGAAAAAACACCGCCATTTTGAGGAGGTATGAATATGCAAATACTCCACATATGTACTATCTGAATTCAAACACCATTGCGAAATAATCAACGGATCATGAATTAGATATAATTCGATTAATGCCTAAATAAGGAAACCTCACCTACCTCCACCTTATCATCGAAACAGAAATGGCAACTCACCAGAAACCAGAGGATGTACAATTTAGCCTGCACGTACGGTTAGTACGAGTTACCCTATACTAATTTTATGCCAAATTGCTCCTACTAATTTACTCATCTACTAGTATTATCACTTTCTTCACTATCTGTAAAGATCTTGGTACATTTATTTGCTCGGAAGAAGGAAAGTTGGCTGTGAGAATGATTTACTATACATAGTCTTTCCTAGGACCATTCCAATAGGATGCTCAGAGGTGGGTGGAGAAAAAGCTCAAAAGGCATACTTCCTGCGTTTTCAGAGGATCTAAATCAGTCTTCGTCCTTTCGCTTTTCAAAACCTCTCGCAATAAATATGTAAATTTGTTTCACAGAAATTAAGAGATTTTCGATCTATTTCAGTTCAGATGTCTCTTCATATTTTCTATATCTGTCTCTTTGAACGTTTTAGAAATAGGACGGAGCTAGCAGGGTGCTAGGGCTAGGGAGAGCCATGGCTTCCCCATGCTGCAAATTTTATCTTTCATTGTCCCCCACCTAGATCATATGGCAACAGTACTTTACAAGGTGTATGGCCTACTCAATGGCCCAAGTGGCGAAAGTTCTATATGATACTTTGCACAAATGATCAATATCTTGTATTCGTAGCTATGCTAGGAGCAACATCTTCTGACTCTACTCCACGAATCCAGATCCTCACTCCTGTCCCTTTCATCCATGAAACTTGTTAAGAACTTACAAAGACAGGGTGGATTTGAAGAATTTGGTAATAATATAGATTGAGTAGGAGATAGCTCTGGAATTCACAACAGATTCACTTATCGATTATTTAGGTGCAATGAAACATCGATGAGTACACCTGAAGTAAACACTAAACATGGTAGGTTCTCTCATTTTCTTCACTTTTTTTTGCGAGAAAAGAAAAGTCTTAAATGAGAGACATGATGGCCCAAACAATATGTAGGCTACTTTGCTCGTAGATCTTTAAGCATATGTATAGCAGACAGTCAAAAATACTGTGGTGTTTCTTTTGCCGGGATGGCACAGAAAAATTAGCTAGCTCCCTGCAGAAAATCAATACTACAAAGAGGGAAACAGAGTACAATTAACGAAGTCCAGTTAAGAAGGCATCGAATTTGTGCCTCCTACCATGCGAAAAATTAACTAAACTGATCGAATGTCAGAAGCTAAACCTGAGATAATTAAGCACGGAAAAACGGTCCAACAACCTTCACAAATTCACCACATGGGCTTATTCAGGTAAAGGGAAACGAATTAGACCTCAAGTTTCTTTGAGACTACAGGAGAGACTAGTACGTGACGCCGACGCCTCAGAATCCGCCACTAATTTCCAATTAAATATCCAGTAATTAGATTAATTAATTCACGGGCCCGTACTGTACCATCCATGTGTTACATATGTACACCGTTTGAACTGCACGGGCGGAAGGAGATATTTGACCGCACTAGTACAGAAATATCATATAAAACTCTTAATGATGAACAGTTTATTAAAAACAATATATAATAGGACTAATTACATATAGTTTTTATAAAAATATATATCACAAACGGTTTTTAAAAAACACTCTGTAATAAACTGATCATTATAGATGATTTTTTAAAAATATTGCTAATGATAATGTGATAGACGGCCTGTAATGGATCTGTTTTCATCCCAATACCGCTTTTCAATAAAATCGCCCATGGATTGTTTTGGCCCATCAGGCCAGCACCCCATCAACACTCATATATCCTAGTACCTCTAAACAAATATGAGCCGTTCATTTATTCTTATCTAATGGTTAATTTTGTTTGGTACTCCAATATTAGATTTAAGGAGTACCCTCTTAAATGCTTCAAAAAAAATTAAGGACTACCTTAATATGAAGGTTAAAAACTGGAATTACAGAAATAAATTTTCTAAAAGAAATTTAGCCATATGTTCTCAGTTAACCCTAATCCCCAATTCTCCATACATTTCGCATCTCCGTTGAAAGCCCCAGCCTCTGCCTTGTTGCTCGTCCTCGCCTCTAGTGGCCCACCCGCCTCCGGCCCCCTCGCGTCCTGCCGCCCACCTGCCTCAGGCCGCCTGCGCGCCTCCGGCTCCCTCGCATCCTATCGGCCACGTGCCTCTGGCCGCCCGCGCACCTCCGGCCCCCTCGCGTCCCACCGCCCACGCACCTCCGCCCCCCGCGCCTCGTGCAGCCCGCGCGGCCTCCGGCCCCCGCGCGTCCTGCGGCCCACGCACCTCCGGCCGGCCATGCGGCCTCCGGCCCCCGCGCTTCCGACTGTCCCTGCGGCTCCTCCCGACTGCGCCTAGGCCTGTGCGCGCCTCCGTCAACCGGGCTGTGTGTCCTTCTGCCAACGCCTCCGGCTGCCCGCGTGCCTCCGCCCACGCGCGCCTCCGCTAGCGCCTCTGCCACGTCCTCGACTACGTCTTTGTACACTGACTCTCCCTCCCCGACACCGTCGCGATGGTCAGCTGCCCGGCCCAGAAGCCCAAGGGTAGCGGCGGCGGCGTGACGGCGGGGCCGCTGGGTTCGCGAGCGGCACGATGGGCGCTCACCATCATATGAGTTGAAGAAGCAATGCATGCCTGTAGTTGATCAGCTCTTCGCTGGGCACTCCAATGGTCTTCCGATTTAAGGTGCGTCAATTGCGATGCGTCTTCGTGCAAATTTTGACTAGTTGTGATGCGTCTCGATTCTAATTACATAAGTGACTGGTGATAGCGTGAAAGGACAAGGATAGTTTGATTTGGTCCTTGCTGCTTCCACATGATTTTGTTTTCTTTGAAATCGGTGCCCAAGTTTGTTATTGGAGTGGCTTAAAAGCACAACCAAAAACATGTGTTAAATTTTCGATTAGCTTTTGACCATATCAGATTGTGCGTGAGGCTGTGAACTAAGAAAGATATTATGACTGAAAGAATATGAAGCTGATGCAATTTTGAATGATAAGAAGCATAGATTAACAATTTTCTGGAGTCTTAACTCCTCGTATTGCATAGATAGGATAAATAGTACATCAGGATCTAATTGTATGACTTAATGGATAACACGTTTCATGTAAGACAATCCTTTAGACACATAGTTGTATAATTCGGAACTATCATTCTGAGAAAGTTTCTCCTTTATAACCGGATTATTGTAATCGGACACTTGGTTGTCATGAGATGCTTTTGTACTATCGTGTATCTTGATCTTGTTGTGAACATGGTAGAGCAAGTGGCATGCCAGTTCTCTCCTAAAAACGTCTATACCACGCTGCATATGTAGAGACAAGCAGTTACGAACTAATGTACGAGGATATTTTCAGTACAAATAGAAACAAAAGTTGAAATTTGCACACCTGGGTAAAATTTTCCAATAATTTAGATCCCATCCATAGTTCTGTGAACTTTAGCATGAAAAGGCCGCATGAGGAACTGCACGGATTACAATATATTAGTATAGCATCCTCGAGCTCAGAAAATATGTTTTGACTTTGGTGATGGATGTAACATACGAATCTTTCTGCCTTGGTACGCCTGCTATAGTCTTGATATCCTAAGACGTCACTTTGAAGTCTGGCCAACTAGTTTTGGTAGGTTTGTAGTTCTTTTTGCCATCTCTATATATGACTCTATTCCTTGGAGCTATGAAGTGTTGATTTATGTAATGAATAGAATGTACAAAGAAACAATTTTAATTGAATGGGAGTAGAAAATGGTAAGCTCACCGTGTATGTTAGTTGCCTGTGTGGCTCTTTATCGAGCGACGCCAATGAGTCGAGGATTTTAATTTGTCTTGATGGGGCATTCAACACTTCTAGGTACCAATGCAAACCCTGATTTAGGTGTAGGAAGATCTGCATAAAGGTTAATATAAGACTATATGAAATAAATGCTGTAACAGCCGAACAAATACAAAAAAAAACCCGCGCCCGCCACCGTTTCCCCGCCTGCCACGCGTTGCGGCGCGGTTCGCCGCCCCCTCGGCTCCCGCCTCGCCCGCATGCCACGCGGCGGGCTGCTCCCCGTGCGCCACGTGGTGCCCGGCCGCTCGCCTCCCGCCTGGGGCCCACCGGCCGCTCGCCTCCTCCGCCCGCCACGGCGCCAGCGCCCATGCCGCCGCCGCGTCTCCTCCCGGCCCCAGCTTCCTCTCTCCTCCTCCCCCCATTCGCTCCTCCCCGCCCGCGCTCCCCTCTCCCCGGTGTCCCGCTCGTCGCCGTCGTCGGACGAGCTCGCCGCCGCCGGAGCTCCGCCACCGCCGCCGTCGCCCGGTCGTCGTCCCCGCCTCCGGTCTCGCCGCCACCTCGCCCCGGTCGTCCGCCTCGCCTTCCCCGTGTCCGGCACCGCCCCGCCGCGACGCCGCCGCCACCGCCCCGTCTTCACCGCCTCCGGCCGCACCGTCGCCCTCGCCTCCGCCTCCCTCGGCCGTCCCGCCGGCGCCGCCCGTGAGCCCCGCCGCCCTCATCTCTCCCCCGGCGCAGCTCCCCGAGGCCGCGGCCCGCTTCTCCTGGCCGGCCGTGGCCCACGGCCAGCCTGCCTTCCGCAGCCCGCAAGGCCGGCCGCGCCGGCCAGCCCGCTTCCGCCGCCCCGGACCCGCCGAGCCTGAGCCCAAAGAGAAAAAAGGAAATAAAAAGGAAAGAAAAGAAATAAAAAAAAAGAATAAAATAAAAGAAAAACCCCTCGGGGCCCACTATCAGTGGCTCTGGCTAGGTCAGGGTGGGTGTAAAAAAGTATTTTAGGAATATCTGGTATTTAGGAATTTTAGAAATTGTTTAAAATTGCTGAAAACTTCAAAAATTCACCAAAAATTCACATGAACTCAGAAAAATATGAAATTTTTATATTTGGAATCAGTGAAACATGTAGAATCCATTAAAAAATATTTTTGACTATGTAACTATGCTAGAAATTTGCATGAATTTAATTAAATGCTTTAAATCTTGCATAAATTGCTATAAATTCACGTTTGACCAAAAATTATGAAAATTTCCCACCATGACCAGTATAGCAGTAACTACCACTGAAAAATAACCCCATATTATTTTGATGTCCAGAAAACTAATCAATTAGTAAAATTGGTCCATTAGGGTTTAATTGATCGCCGTAAAGCCCGATTTCCGACCCTCGCCCCAAAAGGAATCGAACCCTAATTCCAAATAGTTTTAATTGTAATAATTAATATCATTGTGCATTTCATATATAGTCCATGAAATGTCATGCTGAATTCTTATCCTGCATTATCCATTCTCTTCGTCGCCGTTTTGCAAAATCCCAGAAACCGTCGACGAGGGAGTGGAGCCTCAGCAGCAGCCCGAGTTCCAGGAACCCAAGGAATTCCCCAGTCCAGGCAAACAGAGCTTGTGGCATTGCCATACTACCTTGTCATTGTTTTTCCATTCTCGTATATTCTGCTAAAATTTACTTTCCAGTCCAATATGTTGTGATGCCATTACCCTGATGAGTTTAACTGGATGATTAATCAACTTGAACCGTAATAAGTGAGACAAGAGACGAGGGAGCATTGTTGAGAGGGCGTCTGTACGCTGTTGGGGTCGCTCGAGCCCTATGTCGAGTATTTTGGAGGTATAGTACGTGAACCCTCTCTCGATGTTCCCTGGAAAGCCGCGAGTCAGCTGGTTGTGTCGGGGACCATAGTTGATGTCTAGTTGGGGCCCGCTCATGGTGGACTAGCTATCCTCATGAGCCGGACCAACAGAATCTTTATGGGATCATCGACCAATCAGGGCTCTTCTAGTGGATTGATTTGAATAATGATGATCTGCGGATTAATGTTGTGATTGTGGTCATGAATCATGGAAAACTTACATTATCCGGTTGTTGTTCAAATCTACTAGCATGGTAGGGCTGATGTTTATTTTCCTGTAAATCTTAGATGAATATCATGTCCAAGTACTACTAAGTCTTGCGAGTACTTTTGTACTCATTGGTAGTTGTTGTTGCATGCTTAGGAACAGGTGAACCCTCCCTCGGCGATTATTTCCCGGACGATGCTTGATTTGGTTGCCTCTTCACTTTTCGAACCTGTGGACTACTGTAGGGTATTTTGGGTTCTTTGGAGATACTAGCTTGTATCTCAGGGTAACTGCATACTTCCGCTGTTTATCTCTCGTACTAAGGCCTTCGAGCCAGTTGTGTGTAAGTTAAGTATTTGTCCAAAAGTAAGGGATGTGAACTATTATCTGGTAATCCTCCCTGTAGAGTTCGTGTGATGATATTCAGAGTTGGTTACCACGTCTCTTTGTGCACAGTGCGTGTATGATTGAAGTGTGCGAATGGACGGTAGTGAGTTGATACGAATCTCTGTGCGAGGTTCGTGATTGCGAGTCGAGTGACCCGCCAGCTGTGATGCGATTGCCGGTTGGACAGGGTGTGGATGTCAGTGTCGGGCCTTCGGGTGACCCACCAATTCGTGCTACGGCTGATTGGGTTAGGGTGTGGACACAGACGTCGGGCTCACCTCGTGATTGTGAATCGAGTGACCCACCAGCTGTAGCTGGGCAGGGTGTGGACGACAGTGTCGGGCCTTCGGGTGACCCACCAATCCGTGCTACGGCCGATGGGTTAGGGTGTGGACACACACGTCGGGCTCATCTCGCAGGAAGTCGAGTATTAACCCGCTACAGGGTTTTCGGAACTATATCTAGCTCATTGAATGATGTCCGTTTCTGGCCGACTGTTTCCAGCAATTGTATGCAGTGCTGGTCGGTGTCGAACCCGGAAGTGGTTGTTCGGTCTTTGACGGTGGGTCGTTCGTGAGTCAGGTACTGTTCCGGGTCCCGACAAATGCTATATGAAATTGATTAGGTAGGTATCATATTTTACCATGTCGTGCTTTAGATATGTAACTGCCTTTCTTTTATTGTGTTCTTTTTCAATATCATCCATAGACGATGCGTAATATTGGCCATCTCTAGCCAATGTTTGTACATAACATGTTTGTTCAATGAAGACCTTTCTGCCATCCCTTGTATCAAAGGGGTTGGAATACCGTTGACGATAAATGGCCGCGTCAATGATCTAGCATTGCATATAAGAATGTGAAAGTTATATCCTAATCCGAAAATAAGAAATTATATATGTTGCACTTACCGTGCAATGCAAGTATTTGTGTGAGCCATCGGTTTCAAAATTTATAGTTACACACTCTAGGTTCTGTTTTGTAATGGTCAGATCATCTATGTGGACCAAAACCTTGGAAGCTCTTTGCCTGTTTATCCAAGCAATTGTGGCAATTGTTGTTGGGGAACGTGCTACGCAAAACAAAAATTTACCACGCACAATCCACCCCAAGATCACTATCGAGGTGCAGGCAACGAGATCATACCTTCGACGATCATGTCAATGCAGCGGAGAAGTTGACCGATGTCGATGAAGTCCGCAGACTCCCGCAGCTAGGCTATACCTCCCAACCGCGAGAGCGATCTCCTCGCGAATAGTTCGCCCGAACGAACGCCGAAGTATACGACGTCTCCGAGGTATCCACGCGTACCAGATCAGTGACACCGTGGTAATGTGTAGACCAGCACACAAGAACAGCGGGGATCTACGAGAAGGAGAAGCAGCAGCGCGCCGGCAGCTATACTAGATCCAATCTAGAAGAGAGAGAAAAAGAAGGCTGTGGCCAATCTAGAGATGGCCAGCCTAGGGTTTAGGGCTGCTTCTGGGGCTGCCTCTGGGGCTGCTCGGAATACCCTTTGAGGTGCCCTGCCCCTCTATTTATAGGGCTGGGGCAGCTCTCCCTAGGCAGGTGGAGTCCTACTCCAGCAGGGACACCCTGTTGGAGTTGGAGTCCAACTCCACCAGAACCTTCTAGAACCTTCTAAAAATTTCGGAACCTTCTAGAATTTTTAGAACCTTCTAGAACTTTCCGGAACACTTCCGGACATCACCGGAACCATCCGGGACCTCCCGGAACACTTTCGAGATCATCCGAAACACTTTCAAAACCCTTCTCTCTCGTT
>JAGXJF010004556.1:0-30975 GCA_019208055.1 Stipa capillata | reverse complement strand
CAGCTCGGCGGACATCCTGTTCGCCTCCGCATTGGACGAAATGGGTATCCCGCGAACATGCCTGCAGCCTCCCGGAATACCCCTCCTTGGCTTTGGCGGCGAGCCGATCAGGGCCCTTGGACGAATTGAACTCCCTGTAGAGTTCCGCAGCAATGGCCTTTCCCGCGCCGAGACCGTCCTCTTCGATGTCGTCGACATGCCTTACCAATACAATGTCATCCTCGGGCGGCTGGCGCTCAACAAGTTCGGGGCAGTCCCCCACCACGCATACCTGTGCATGAAGATCCCCGCGCCCTCTGGAGTTGTGACAGTCCACGGCGACCAGGCCCTCTCCCGCCGCATCGAGCAATTTGCGACCATCAGATACGTCCACGACGTCGTCCCGGTGGCCGAGACACCACGCCACGCCTCGCCTGCCTCAGGCGAGGTCCTCAGCATCGACCTCGCCCCCGACCAATTCATGTCGTCCACCACGGGGTGGTGGGTCCCCAAGCCCAGACCGGACGGGGAAACTCGGTCTGTTCCGTTATCTGAAGACGAGCCTCACAAGACCGTCCTGATCGGGGAAGATCTCCCGGCCGAGACGGAGCAAGCCCTCCTCCTCGTCCTGCGGGAGAACGCGGACATATTCGCCTGGGAGCCCGAAGATCTGCCTGGGGTCCCCCGGAGCATAATCGAGCACAAGCTGCAGGTCCGGCCGGGGGCTCGCCTAGTCAAGCAGCGGCTGAGGAAGATGTCGGCCAACCGACAGCTCGCCGCCCGCGAACAGGTCGCAAAACTGCTCAAGGCCGGGGTCATTCGCGAAGTACTGCACCCGGAGTGGCTGGCGAATCCGGTACTCGTCAAAAAGGCAAACGGACAGTGGCGCATGTGCGTCGACTATACCGACCACAACAAGGCGTGCCCAAAGGACGACTTCCCCCTCCCCCGCATCGACCAACTCGTGGACGCCACGTCCGGCTGCGAGCTCATGAGTTTCCTCGACGCATACTCCGGGTACCATCAGGTGTGGATGGCCGAGGAGGACGAGGAGAAGACGAGTTTCATCACCCCGTGCGGGACGTTCTGCTACATGCGAATGCAGTTCGGCCTTAAGAACACGGGCGCGATGTTCGCCCGGCTGATCGGCAAAACCCTGCGCGATCAGGTCGGCCGCAACGTCGAGGCATATGTGGACGACGTCGTCATAAAAAGCAGCCTCGCCCAGTCACACGCGGTCGACGTGCAGGAAACCTTCAGCAACTTGCGCAAGTCCGACATGCGTCTAAACCCTGAGAAATGTGTCTTCGGCGTGCGCGCGGGGAAGTTGCTGGGATTCCTCGTCTCCAAGCGGGGGATAGAGGCCAACCCAAAGAAGATACAAGCCATCCTCAGCATGAGTCCCCCCACCACAACGAAGCAAGTTCAGAAGCTGACGGGTCGCCTCGCCTCCTTGGGAAGGTTCGTATCTCGCTCCGCCGAAAAGGGGCTCCCGTTCTTCAAAGCCTTAAGGGGCTCCGGGAGGTTCGAATGGACGGAGGAGTGTCAGCTCGCCTTCGAGAACCTCAAGCAGTACCTCGCCTCGCCTCCACTCCTCCAGAGCCCGTCCCCGGGCGATGTGCTCCTGCTGTACCTCGCCGCAACGGCCTCCGCCGTTAGCGCCATCCTGGTCAGGGAGCAGGCGCGGACCCAAAACCCGGTCTACTACGTCTCCGAGTCGCTGCAAGGGGCGAAGTTGCGTTACACCGGGCTCGAGAAGCTGGCATACGCGCTAATCATGGCCTCCCAAAAGCTTCGCCACTACTTCATGGCCCATTCCGTCCGGGTCCCGACATCGTTCCCACTCGGCGAGATGTTCCGCAACAGAGAAGCCACTAGCCGAGTCAGCAAGTGGGCTGCCGAGCTCGCCCCCTTCACCATCGAGTTTCTGCCTCGAACCGCTATCAAGTCGCAGGTCCTCGCCGACTTCATCGTCGAATGGGTGCCCCGCCCGGACTTCGAACCCATCGCAGGCGACTCTGTCTGGACGCTGTCCGTCGACGGTTCCTGGTGTGCGGAAGGAGCAGGGGCCGGCGCGGTCCTGGTGTCGCCGGGAGGAGCGAAGCTGCTATACTCGGCCCGCCTGAACTTCAAAACAACAAACAACATCGCCGAATACGAGGCTCTTCTACTTGGCCTCCGCAAGGCGCGCACGGCTGGGGCGCGTCGCCTCCTCGTCCGAAGCGACTCGCAGTTAGTCGCCGGCCGAGTCGGGAAGAACTACCAGGCGAAAGATCCGGAAATGGCGAAGTATCTGGCGGCAGTAAGGGCCGTCGAGAAACACTTCAGCGGGATCACAATCCAGAGCATCCCGCGCGGGGACAATGTCGAGGCCGATCTTCTGGCCCGGGCGGCGAGCGGCGGCGCCACCCCGCCTCCTGGCGCGTTCAGCGAGACCTTGAGGGCCCCCTCGGTCGAGGCCGTGCCCGAGGTCAACGTCATCTCCATAGACGCCACCTCGCCTGAAGATTGGAGGGCGCTGATCGAGGAGTACCTCCTCTCGGAGACGGAACCCAAAGACCCGGCCAAAGCTCGGCGCCTCGCTGCGCGCGCACGGAGCTTCATCATCCACAAGGGCTCGCTCTACAAACGGGGAGTGTGCGCCCCATTTCTGAGGTGCCTCGCACTCGAAGAAGGGCGGAGCCTGCTCAAGGAGATCCACCAGGGGCTCTGCGGTTCGCACCTCGCCCCGCGGTCCTTAATCGCCAAGGCCTACCGCGCTGGCTTCTATTGGCCTACGGCGCTGACCGACGCCCAGACGCTGGTACGGCGCTGCCTCGCTTGCCAGTGGATGGGCCGAGGCACCAACAAACTGGTGTCGGTGATGCAGCCCATCTCGCCCTCGTGGCCCCTCGCCCGCTGGGGAGTGGACCTCGTCGGCCCCTTCAAAATGGCGAGCCGAGGCGCCAAGTTCGTCATCGTCGCCCTGGACTACTTCTCCAAGTGGATAGAGGCCGAACCACTGGCGAAGATCACTTCGGCCGCCGTGCAGAAGTTCGTCTGGAAAAATCTCATCTGTCGGTTCGGCCTCCCGCGCGAGCTTACCGTGGACAATGGGATGCAGTTCGACGCAGCAAATTTCAGAACATTCTGCTCCGGCCTTGGCATCAAGCTCTGCTTCGCCTCGGTCGCCAACCCTAAAGCTAACGGCGCGGTGGAAAGGGCGAACGGCATCATCCTCTCCGGCCTACGGCGACGCATGTTCGAGCTTCCCGCCGGAAAGTGGGCGGACGAACTCCCCAACGTCTTATGGTCGTCTCGCACCTCGCTCAGCCGGGCGACGGGCCACACCCCATTCAAACTGCTGTTCGGTGAAGAAGCCGTCACCCCGGCAGAAGTCGAGTTGGAGTCCCTTCGCACGCGCGAGTCACCAGACGACGATAACCATCTCATGTCCCTCGAGGGGCTCGACGAGGTCTGACAAAACGCCACTCTCCACATCGACCAGTACCAAGCCGCCGCGGCGAGACACTACAACAAGACGGTAAAGCCAAGACCGATAAAGGTGGGCGACCTGGTGCTCAAGAGGAAGCTCAATTCCGAAGCCGACGGCAAGCTCGCCTCCAAGTGGGAAGGCCCGTACGAAGTCGTCTCTTCGTCTCGGCCGTCGTCGTTCCGCCTGAAAGACCTGGATGGAGTCGACCTCAAGCACAGCTGGAACAGCGACAATCTCAGGAAATACTACATCTGATCTCGCCGCGAGAAACTGCTGCTGCGTCAGCTAAAAAGGACATCGTCCTTGTAAAAAACCGCATATTTTGGTTATGATAACAGCTCGCTATGTTCCAGTCCGGCTCTGCGCCTCGGCCTCAGTGGCGACACGGCCCCGCGCCGCGCCCTGACCTAATGACGACACGGCCCGGCTCCGCGCCTCGGCCTCAGTGGCGACACGGCCCCGCGCCGCTCCCTGACCTAATGACGACACGGCCCGGCTCCGCGCCTCGGCCTTAGTGGCGACACGGCCCGGCTCCGCGCCTCGGCCTCAGTGGCGACACGACCCCGCGCCGCGCCCTGACCTAACGACGACACGGCCCGGCTCCGCGCCTCGGCCTCAGTGGCGACACGGCCCGGCTCCGCGCCTCGGCCTCAGTGGCGACACGGCCCCGCGCCGCGCCCTGACCTAACGACGACACGGCCCGGCTCCGCGCCTCGGCCTCAGTGGCGACACGGCCCCGCGCCGCGCCTCGGCCTTAGTGGCGACAGCCCCGCCCCGCGCCCTGGCTTAACGACGACACGGCCCGGCTCCGCGCCTCGGCCTCAGTGGCGACACGGCCCCGCGCCGCGCCCTAACTTAACGATGACACGGCCCGGCTCCGCGCCTCGGCCTCAGTGGCGACGCGGCCCCGCACCGCGCCCCAACTTAACGATGACACGGCCCGGCTCCGCGCCTCGGCCTCAGTGACGACACGGCCCCGCGCCGCGCCCTAACTCAGCGGCGACACGGCCCAGAGCCTCGTCCGGACCTAGCAGCGACGCGCTCCCCCCCCCGACACCGCGCCATTAAGGTCAACCCCCTTGGCTTCACCAACGACATCGTACGCGAGTCCTACATAACCTCGCCTCGTCCAAACAAGAAGCATCTCGCCCGTTGCATAAACAGGGCGACCGCGTCTACTTCGCGGTCGCCCCCATTCTTGGTGGGGGAAGGGCCCTTCGGTCCATAATAAGTTACGAGCAGCGTATGGCACGCAGGATCGACCGCGTCGGCTTAACCGGCGACATGGCATTCGACGAATAGATGCTCGACGATCCTACACTACCGCGCAACGCGTCCAACACACACCTCGTCCAACATACGAAAATAAGTGAATTAAGTGAATAAATAGATCTGCGGTTACAAGAGGAGGCGACCGCGACTACTTCACGGTCGCCCCCTTTATTTCCGGTGGGAGAAGGCCCCCGTCGGTCCAGGATGGATTACAAAGTCGCGTCTGGCGCAACAACACAAGGAAAACCACTAAGTCAACGTCCCAAAAATATGGGGCAAACTAAACGATACAACAACCCTACTCAGCATCGTTAGGCACTTCGGCGGCGAGGGCCAAAAGGATCAGGTCCCCATCCCCTTCGTCTTCAGCCGAATCGTCGCCCTCGACCTCCTCGCTAACCGCGGCAAGCAGCCCGCTCCTTCGGGCTGCAACGACCCCCAGGGAGACATCCCCCGCGGACCCCCCGGGTCCGTCGTCGTCCGTCCGAGTAGCTAGCAGGGCGGCCGAGCAATGCTTATGCGACATAGCCATGAAAGGGCGAGAACCTCGTCGCCCAGCAGGCGACTTATGTCGCGCCGACGTAGTCTACAAGCAAGCACGGCAAAAATGAACATCGATATAAATAAACGAGGCCAACTCATGACTTAGCCAAAAGATTTCTACGCCACGCGGCGAGTTCACAAAAACGCCACAGGCGGCAGGCACGTCGACGCAGTGACGAAAAAGGAAAAGCTTTTAACCGGCCCCAAGGGCGAACTTTAAACCTTGGCCGGCGAAGACGTTGCGGGCGACTTGCCACCCGAAGTGCCTTCAGCGCCTTTCGAGCTCGCCCCCACGCTCGGTCGCTTCCAGGACTTCTGGATCGCCTCCACATACTTCTGCCCTTTCTTGCGAGAGGACCAGACCGAAGACATGAAAGCGTCCGCCTCGCCCTTGAAGTTATGACGGACCCCGACCACGTCGGCCGTCTTCGGGGCGACATACCCTGGGGCCGAGAAGACTGAAGACTCGGGGCGAGACGCCAGGAGGAAGCAGCCGAGGAGGAGCTCCGCGGCGGCCCGGGCGTTGTCTTGGGCGAACTGCAAGGCCGCTAGATGAGAGTCGTGGCAGACCCGAGTCGCCCATTTTAAGCCCTCCGTGGTATAAGCATCCGCGTCGTCGCAGCTGAAGGGGGCGACGTCGAGGCCGACCACCTCGCTCGTCACGTGCGCCGTGTGACACAACCCTGCGACGAGTCGGTGCGCCCGAGAATGTTGGTCGGCGTGGAAACCGAGCCTCTCGTGCACCAAGGCGAGGTCGGCGCGGAGTTGCTCGACCTCCCGCTCGGCTGAGGCGGACTTCTTCTCCTCCAAAGCGAGTAGCTTCGCCGCCGCCTCGGCCTTCCCGCGCTCGGACGCGAGCGACTCCTCCGCCTCAGAGGCGCGCTTCTTCAACGCCTCGGCCCCTTCGCGCTCTGCGGCGAGATCGCCCTCCGCGCGAACAGCGCGCCTCTCCAGCTCCTTCAGCTTAGTCTTCAGGAGTCCCACCTCGGAGGTAGTCTCGTCCAGACGCACGGCGAGCGCGGCCGACCTGTCCTCCGCAGAGCTAAGGGCGTGCAGGGCGTCGGCGGTGCGAGCCCGCTCCTCAGCCAACGGACTGTCGGTGTCGCCCGCGTGCGCCTCCAGAAGCGCCAGCTTCTCGGCGACGAACAGACACTGAAAAAGGAGAAGTTAGTATTCATCCACCGAAGGAAACAAGGGGCTGGCGAGATTACCTTCAGCGCCGCGGCTCGTGCCGTCGCTCCGACTTGGGATGCTGACATCCCGACAAAACTCGCCGCGACGTCCTCCTCGGACAGCCTCGCCTCAGGGCGACTTATGAGGTCCAGCTCCAGCGGCGAGATGGTGAAGAACTCTGGCCCGAGCCGACCGGACAGCTCCACGCGGGGGCGAGACGGCTGAGCCGAGTCAAGGGAACCCCCGCTCTTCGTCTTCCCCCGCGGGGACGTCGAGGACAGCACCGTCACGTCTGGGGCGGAAATCTTCTCGGGTATCGACGCCTTCGCCGGGTCGGCCTCGCCACTCGCGCCGCCGGGCGAGCGCTCCTTGGAAGTCTCCGCCAGTGGCGCGTGCTCCATCGTCGTACACCCGGGCGGAGCTTCGCCCGAGCGAGGCTCCTCGGCAGGCGACTGCACCTGAGAAACCGGGGGATCTTGAAGGGACCCCTCGGCGACGTCGCCCTCGACGGCCCCAACGACTTCGTCAATCTCAACATCAGATGAAGATGAGGAGGACGACTCCCAGGAGAATTTCTCCCCCGTCACGGCCGTCGAGTGCACCGCGGTAAAGAGGCCGCCCATCGGCCCCTTGCCCGCGCCCGGTCCGGACTTAGCCGCCACGTCGTCCTGCTTCTTCGTCGGGGGCTCCTCGTCGCTGCCACCGCGCGACCCTTCCTCGGACTCCTCGTCGTCCTCGGACCCGTCGGTGTTCACCCCGCCGCGAGCCGGCGATTCGTGGTGGTCGCTGTCGGCGGCGTCGTCGTCCCAGTCCGCTAGCTCCGCGGCGATGCTCGTCGGCTTTGTCTTCTTCGGGGCCGCCTTTGCCTTCGGGGCCGGAGCAGGCCGTTTCCTCTTCTCCCCCGCCTTAGTGTCACCAGCCGGGGCGATGTCCGGGCGAGCGGGAACATCCCAGCCGAACAGCTCGCAGGCCCAATTTCGGCGAACTGCGATCATCTTCGAGACGACCGCCGCTTCGGACGGCAAGTAGCGCCCCAGGAGGAGATTCACGTCTCGCTCCGCCCGGGCGAGGTCGTACCCCTTCGTTGGCTCATACCCGTAAAAGGGGCAGGGCCCGAAAGGTTGCCCGTCAGGAGTGGATTTGCACTTCATCCTCCAGCCGGTGGCGAGCGGCCGGATCTTCAGAAGGAGGTACTCCTCGACCAAGTCGCGCGATGAGAGTTGATGGCTCATCACCTTCAAGGCGTCGCGCCTCGCCAAGTCCGCCGAGGAGGCGACCGGCGTGCGAGTGGTGTACCCGGGGGCGACTTTATTGCCGGTGAAGCCGAGGTCGCCGACCCGATAGAAAAACCACTCGCTCTTCCAATTCTTCCATTTGTTCTTCAACGCCATGGCCGGATACGAGGAGTCGGAGCCTCGGCACCCTCGGAAGCCGATCGTCCCGAAGAGAGAGTGGGCCCCATTGTGGACGGCCGAGGTAGTCATCACCGGTTCGTGGAACATAGCGAAGTCGGCCGCCGTGCTGTCCATCCGCATCGACTTCATTGTGAACTCGAAGATGGCCAAACGGGAGATGGCGGTCGGGTTGAGATCCGAGATCTCAAGGCCGAAGTGGTCCAAGACGAGCTGGACAATGGGTGCGGCGGGGAAAGTGAGCCCGGCCCTGAACTGGTCAGCGAATACGACGATGTGGCCTTCCGGCGGTTTAGCTCTTGTACATCCTTCCTCGGGGAGGGCCGGCCCATGCTCGCCTAACCCCAGGGGGAAGCACCCCGCCGCGCTGAGGCGAGATAGCGTGGTGTCCGACGCTTGAGTCGTACCAAGCCACCGGGTGTAGGTGACCTCGGCTCCCTTCTTCCCCTTCTGCTTCGTGACCGCGGCGGCCTTGCTGGTCGACATGGTCGTCTCTTCCTCCACGAAGGCCAAATCGTCCTGAAGACGCTTGATCGCGACCCAATGCGAGCGGTGAATTGTGCCGAAGGCAGGAACCGGGCGAGAAGCTCTCAAGGCTCGGGCGCGGTGAGCGGCGAGTTGCAAACGGAGAGGGCAGATGCTGTCACATGGAAAGGGACGGAGGGATATTTATAGCCCCAGGGTGGTCCGGACTACGATGCGAAGTAACGGGCGCGGAGCGGGCGCGAAGCGGAATAAGCGGGTCGGGTCGTAACGGCCCGTGACGTGAGGCGGCCTTTACGGGAACGGACGAGCGAGAAAAGCGGGGATCGGAAGAGTCGGAGGGGGCACCTCGTCCCGGGCTCTCCGACTCCCGCTAGAGGAAGAATGCGGACGCGAATGACGTCGAGTTCCCCGCCGCTCGCCCCCGCAAGGGGCTACTGTTGGGGGAGTCCGGAGGAGGCTCCAGGACGAGGTACCCCCTGTCCTCTGTTCATGTCATGATTAACGTGAGGTGTTATGCAGGGGTCTCAGGTGGGTTCGAGCCAACGGGAAGCCATCTCGGTCGGGCGACTTGACCACTGAAGCAAGGAGCAAGTCGGCCCCCATGGACGAGGTGAGAGGGCGACTTGGCCAGGGCGAGAAGGAAGGCGAGGAGGAAGGCGAGGCAGGGCCGCCGGATACGGACGAGGTCGCCGGCACAAAGGACGGCAAAGGCGGAGGCAAGCCGTACTGGCGAAGGGAATCTACGAATATACCGTCGCATGTAGTAGGTAGCGGCGAGGTGGAGAGTACGAGTTCGGCCAAATGTACGGTGACACGGGCTGGGAAAAGATTGTAACCTTTTGAGGGGTAGCGATGTATTTGCACTTGTGAGCCGGTTTTGCCTATATAAGGGCAAGTTGGCACCCCATATGAAGGGGGATCAATACATGCTTCAACCACAAATTCTCCTATACAGTTGTCTTCGGCGGTAGTTGGATAAAGTCCCGCGGACGTTTGGCTTCGTTCCCCAAGTCTCCCCCTAGCACCTCGGTCTCCGACCCGGGGTGCCCACACTTACTGTCCGAGAAGCCTCTCGTCAACAACAGTACTCTGTCATTATGCTATTTGTGAAACTATAATCTATCATGTTATTAAATCCACAATTGTAGCACCGTTCATGAGAAAATTTGACGGTGCAACTGACCATCAAGGTTTCACATGAAATGGGACATCATTGTGACTAAATGAGGCAATAGATTCTAAATTTTCGTAGGCCTTTCATGAGAAAATAGATGCATTTATAGGCTTCAGATTTCAAGTTACTATAAATTGAATATGTGCCTGCTTTTCCAGAGGTAAGGATTTTAAATCATTCCTTAACACATACTAAAAAGCAAACAACACACTCCTCATATAGCAAATTCATATCATCATTGGCAAATGACAATCATCTTTTGTTCCAAAGCAACAGATTGTGCGAGAAGCCTGAGTTTTGATAAACACTATATTTGTATCATTTCCCTGGGCTATTTCAGTGTTTATCATCATCCATTTTGATTGCTTTTGGCCCAATCTTATCACTAAATAGCAGATTATCTTCACATGAATACCTTTACAGGCTGCACCACAATTTTGCAGATATGCGCGACTAGGCGCACAATTCTTCGACAAAGGATAGCAAACAGGAGGCTCTTGAGAATTCATAATAGAAGCTGTGTCTACCAGCTGTGTCACAGCTGGCTGACCTAGGCAAGGCAAGTCTGCAGCTGTCTCAATTAGCTGTGTCACCGCCAGTAGATGCCTCAGATTACAAGTCCACAACTGTCCTAGTCACCTGTGTCACAGCTAGCTGACACAGGAGCCACTTCACCAGCTGCTTCAATCACCTGTGTCACAGCCAGTTGACACAGCCGTGCATCAGATCGCCAAGTTCACAACTTTCCCAACCAGCTGTGTCACAGGTAGGTGAACAAAGAGAGAGGTAGGTGCGAAGGCAGCAAGAAGTGAAAGAAAAGAACTTGAAGGGGGAAAAGTGCAAAGTACCCAGGATATAAAAGGAGGTCCCTAGATCCAAGAAAGGGGGGTTTTTACAGAGGTTGGTTACGGGAGAGGTGAACTAAGAGAGAGGAAAGGAAGAAAGCTCGGCCAGAGATATATCTTCCCAGTCTAAAACACTTTGCTTCTCCTACTGGATTGCTGCTGAGCTTCATCAACCTCTCTTCGGTCCTTGTTGTAATCTGAGAACATCTCTTTCCCAGTCTTGTTTCCTTGCTTTCTTTGCTGTGATATGTAAGCTGAGAACATCTCTTTCCCAGTCTTGTTTCCTTGCTTTCTTTGCTAAATCTTGCTTCTTTCCCAATCTTAGTCAGTTGCTTGTTACATTGTCAGATTTATTGTTAGGGCTAGGAAATATCATCAAAACTGTCCCGTTTAGTTTAGCTTTGAGAACCTGTTTAATAACTATACTTCAATCCCTGTGGAAAGAATGACACTGCTATACAGCAAGAGAACATTTTGGCGCCGTTGCCGGGGATTGTCTATAGTTGTTGAGCATTAGTATCATAGACTAAGCTGTAGTAGTAGATCTGGTTTATCAACAGTGTTCCTGTTTTCTGTGTTTCTCTGTCACTAACCTTCTGCTTCGGCTTATTAGGAAACTAACCCTTAACACGTGTTGTCTGTGCTTTAGAGTAGATAAGGACAATCTTCCGGACTGCAGGCTGCCATTGAATGCAAACAAGAGCAAGAGGAAACCTCTTGTTGAGTGATTCCGAGCTTGGAAAGACACTTGCAGAAATCAGAGAAGAGCTAAGAGCAGCAAAGAAGAAAGAAATGGCAGAACCTCTACTCAGAGATCTCTGGATTCCCAACCATCAAAGTGCTACAGTCAATGTTATTCAGCCTACTATACAAGCAAGCAATTTTGAGATCAAGCCATCTCTCATCACCATGGTGCAGCAGTCAAGATTTGGTGGCTCAGCATTGGAAGATCCTCATGAGCATATCACTCAGTTTCTGGAGTTTTGCAACACCATGAAGTTTAATGGAGTTCCACCAGAATCTATCAGGTTGCAATTGTTCCCATTCTCACTGCGTGACTCAGCAAAGGTGTGGCTAAATACTCTCCCTGCAAGTCAGAAGGATACATGGGAACATTTGTTGCAAGCTTTCTTTGAGAAGTATTTTCCGCCAATGAAAGCAGCAGCTTATAGGGATCAGATCACAAGTTTCATGCAGTTTGATGGGGAAAGCTTGTTTGATGCTTGGAATAGATACCAGAATTTAATCAGAATGTACCCTCATCATGGATTGGAAAGGTGGCTTGTTCTGCAGACATTTTATAAGGGATTGACATATCAGACCAGATCATTTGTTGATTCTTCTGCAGGAGGAGGGATAATGAACAAGACACTTAATGAGGCATTCACACTTATTGAGAGCATAGCCACACATCATGTTCAGTGGTCAAGTGAAAGAGTAGTCACACCACAGAAGCCAGGAATGTATCAGCTGGATCCTCAAGATGCCTTGATTGCTAAAATTAATAACTTAACCCAATCAATGGCACAAATGCAAGCTAGCCTTTCATCAATTCAGTCAACTGGAATAGTTCCTCAACCAGCACAGTCAGCTCAAACTTGTAATGTGTGTGGAATTCAAGGACATTTGCATGGAGAGTGCTCTTACTTTTCTACTGCTGAGTCATCAGTCCAACCTATTTCAGAAGTGAATTATGCACAAGGACAATGAGCATTTTCTCAGAGTTACAATCCTCAATGGAGGCAGCATCCTAACTTGTCCTATAGAGGGTGCGTTTGGTTTGGATTCTCAAACCGACTTCTGCTGTGGAAAAGCAGAATCCCAACCAAACAAGGTTCTCAACGCAGTAGATTTTCCGAACACACCTGCTTCTCGCAGTGTAATTTCCACAGCCACTTGACCCCTGCTTCCATCACGGTGAGAAGCAAATTTTGGTGGAAATTACCCACTGCCACTGGTAAGTTGTATCGGTTTGGACCTTCTTTTCTTCCTCATCCGAGCGAACACAGCAGTTTCTCCTCCTCGTGCATCGACTGGAGAACGAAGGATGCGGCCCTCCGGTGGCGCGCCACCCCTCCGGCCGTCATTCGCTGTCGCTCCGCCTCCCGTCCCTGTCCTCGCGCTACTTCTCCGCCCCTGTCCTAGCACCGACTGCCGCCCCCAACCCCCACGCAGCGCCTCCCCCGACACGCAACGGAGCGCCGTGATGGCCCGCTCCCTTCCGGCGCTAGGCTGCCGGACGCCTGCTCGCCCGCCTACGGCGTTCGGCTGCTCGCGCAGGGTGCACGCCCGCTCGCCCACGGCGCAGGCCTGCTCCTCTCGCCCACTTGTCCACCTCGCTCCGCACGCCCGCAAAAAGCTGCCGGAGTCCGCCGTACCCCGTGGTTGCCCGCACGCCCTGCCGGATCCCGCTCAAGGCCGCCGGAGTCCGCTGCGCCACGTGGTCGCCCGCACACGCCCGTCGGAGCCGGCCTGAGGTCCCGGAAGCCGCGGGGGCTCGGCCGTGCGCAGGGACGCCCCCTGCGTCCACCGGCGGCGTTGGAAGGTGAAGTGGCGGCGCTGGGAGGCCGGGAGGCGGCGGTGGCATGAGAATAGGTGAGAGAGAGAGGGATGGCGAGGGAGAATAATTGAGGGCACTGCGGCACATGCACCCACTCTTAGGGGTATTACAGACAATTCTTACCAAATCCACAGTTTTACAGTTGCTCCAACTAAACAACTTCTAGCTTTCCCACAGTTCTCAGCTCACAGCTGCTTTCCCACAGCTCACAGCTCACAGCAGCTTTTTTAGAATCTACAGCTGAACCAAACACACCCAGAAACAACAACCAAAGCACTTCTGCATTTTCGTCGAACGCATCAAATCAAGGCTTCAAACCTCAACAACCAGCGTTCCAGCAGCACAGGCAGCAGAGTGCTCAATCAAAAGCAATCTTGGAGAAAGAAGTGAAAGAAACAAGTAGGGAGGTGAAAGAACCGAGGACTGAGCTAACTGGTATAAAAGACTACCTTCAGATGATGATGGAGACTATGGTCTTGACTAAACAGCAAGCACCTACTGAGGCCAAACTTCCATCTCAAGTTGAAGCCAATCCAAAAGGACATTGTGGGGCTATAACTACAAGATCTGGGAAAGTTGCTACACCTGCGCCACAGGCAGTACCTGTGCCACAGGCAGCAACCGTGCCACAGGCAGCACCTGTTTCACCGGTAATAAAAGGGGATGGCATAATGTCAACTCCGACCATTCCAGCTTCAATTGCTTATATACCGCCAGCTCTAAGAACACCAGTAGTGAGTCTTCCACGGACTGCTGAGCCAACTAATCAGAACGAGTCCACAAAAGAACAACCAGTTCCGGCTTCAGTCAATTTGCAATCAGAGAAAGGAAAGTTAGTCACAGAAGCTTGTAACACATCCAAGGTTCCATTTCCAGAGAGATTTGGTAAATCAAGAGAAGATAAGCAGTTTGCAAAATTTCTTGAGAAAATGAAGGAAGTACAGATTACCATTCCTATTCTTGATGCAGTGACTCATATCCCAATGTATGCAAAATTCTTCAAGGAGTTAATCACCAAGAAGAGAAGCTTAGATGAGCCACAAATAGTGACAATGACAAAAGGGTGCAGTGCTATTCTTCAGCACAAATTGCCTGAAAAGCTAAATGACCCTGGCAGCTTTTGCATCCCTTGCATTGTTGGACCAAAGAAATTCAATGCTCTCTGTGATTTGGGTTCCTCAGTGAGTGTCTTACCACTCTCAGTTTGCGAAATGCTGTCACTAGGTGAATTACAACCTGCTGCCTTGACCTTGCAATTAGCAGATAGAACTTTTAGGCACCCAGCAGGAATGCTATATGATATACCCATCATAGTTGAAAAATTTGCCTATCCAGTAGATTTTGTGGTCCTGGCAATGGAAGATAATTCTGAAGCAGTCATTCTTGAGCGCCCATTTCTTGCAACTGCTGGTGCTATCATTGATGTGAAGGGTGCTAAGCTTAAACTCCAATTTGGAGAGGAGGAGGTGATTTTTGACATGAAGCATCCAACACATATACCACAAGGTGCTGAGCAGTGCTTCAACCTTGATGTTATTGAGCAGTGTGTTGCAGAAGTATATCAAGGAAGCCAAGAAATTGCTCCAACATATGAAATTTGGACTGATCTCTATCAGAAAGATGTTCCTGCAGAATCAAGTTTAGTAGCACAAGTTGAAGTATTAGAAGATGAGCCTTCTGAGTGTGAGATTATTGCAAAACCTCAGAAAATAGTTGAGATGAAACAACTGCCTTCTCATCTAAAATATCAATTCCTGGATTCAGAGAAACAATTCCCAGTGATTATTAATGCTTCCCTCACAGAAGTTCAAGTGAAAAGCTTGTTGGAAGTGCTAAGAAGATACAAATCAGTGATAGGATACTCAATTGAAGACATGATTGTAATAAGCTCAGATAAATGCACTCATAGAATTTATCTTGAAGATGGAAGTAGGCCAACCAGGGGACACCAAAAGAGATTGAATCCAACCTTGCAAGAAGTAGTTAAAAAGGAGATACTGAAACTATTATCTGCGGATATTATATACCCTATTTCAGATAGTGAATGGGTGAGCCCAATACACATTATGCCAAAGAAAGGAGGGATGACAGTAGTTGAAAATGATCAAGGGAAGCTAATTCCAACAAGGACTGTTACAGGGTGGAGAATGTGCACTGATTATAGAAAACTCAACAAGGCAACCAGAAAAGATCATTTTCTACTTTCCTTCATAGACCAAATGTTAGAAAGATTGGCTTGCCATGAATACTTCTGTTATTTGGATGGGTACTCAGGATTCTTGCAAATTCCTATACATCCTAATGATCAGGAGAAAACTACCTTCACCTGTTCCTATGGCACATTTGCATATAGAAGGCTCCCTTTCGGCCTTTGCAATGCACTAGGAACTTTTCAGAGGTGTATGATGTCCATTTTCTGTGACCTGATAGAGAAAATCATGGAAGTCTTCATAGATGACTTCACAGTTTATGGGCATGATTTTGAGGACTGTTTAAAGAACTTAGAAAACTGTTCTGCAGCGCTGTAAGGAGCACAACTTGGTGTTAAACTGGGAGAAGTGTCATTTTCTGGCAAGGGAAGGAATAGTTCTTGGCCATCTTGTATCTGCCAGGGGCATTGAAGTAGACAAGGCAAAGGTAGAAGTGATAGCTCGGTTGCCACCCCCAGTGAATGTCAAGGGAATCAGGAGTTTCTTGGGACATGCAGGGTTTTATAGGCGCTTTATAAAAGAATTCTCAAAAATTGCAAAGCCACTGACTAATCTACTGAATAATGATGTGCCATTTGTCTTTGGAGATGATTGTATGGAAGCCTTTTGCAAGCTCAAAGAAGCTTTAGTTACTGCTCCAATTGTGCAACCACCAAATTGGGAACTACCATTTATTCTTATGTGTGATGCCAGTGATTATGCAATAGGAGCAGTACTTGGGCAGAAAAAGGAAAAATCACTTCATGTCATATATTATGCAAGCAAGACTCTTGATGATGCACAAACAAAATACACAACCACTGAAAAGGAGCTCTTGGCTGTAGTATATGCTTTTGACAAGTTCAGAGCTTATTTGATAGGAAATAAATGTATAGTTTATACTGATCATGCAGCCATTAAGTTTCTGTTGAGTAAAAAGGATGCCAAGCCAAGGCTGATTCGTTGGATACTTTTATTGCAAGAGTTTGATGTGGAAATAAGGAATAAGAAAGGAGTGGAAAACTTGGTTGCAGATCGTCTATCCAGGATATCTAACCAAGAAATGACAGAAAGCAAGATTGACGATTCTCTGCCTGGAGAGCAACTTATGGAAATCACACAGGTGGAAGGGAACGTCATACAGGTGGATCTGCAGCTGTCTCAACCGCCTGTGTCACATGTGGCGACACAGGTGGAGAGGAAATCACCTTGGTATGCTGATTTAGTTAATTATCTTGTCTGCAACATCACACCTGAGGGATTGAATTACAAGAGAAAGAAGAAATTCCTGCACGATGCCAAACAATACTATTGGGATGAGCCATACCTGTTCAAATCTTGCTCCGATGGTATTATGAGGCGCTGTATTCCAGAAGAGGAGATGAAAAGTGTCATATTTCATTGCCATTCCTCCCCTTACGGTGGTCATGCCGGCACATCTAAAACTCAAGCAAAAGTGCTGCAAGTAGGGTTATATTGGCCAAGCATGTTCAAGGACATCAATAATTATGTAAGATCTTGTGATGCATGTCAAAGAGTAGGAAAAATGTCCAGAAGGCATGAAATGCCTCAACAAAATATTTTGGAAGTAGAACTCTTTGATGTATGGGGGATTGACTATATAGGACCTCTGCCATCGTCAAAGGGGTATAAACACATACTTGTTGCTGTGGATTATGTGTCCAAATGGGTGGAGCCAGTACCCACTGTACATGCTGATTCTAAATCAGTGTGCAGATTGTTCAGAGAAGTCATATTCCCAAGGTTTGGTATCCCAAGGGTAGTCATAAGTGATGGAGGATCTCACTTTAACAATGCACAATTGCAGAAGCTCTTGGAAAAGTATGGTGTACACAATCATAGAGTAACCACTCCTTATCACCCTCAAGCAAATGGGCAGGTTGAATTGTCGAACAGGGAAATCAAGCAGATTCTTGAGAAGGTAGTCTCCAAGTCCAGAGGTGATTGGTCTACAAGGTTGCCAGATACATTGTGGGCCTACAGAATTGCTTACAAAACCCCCATTGGCATGTCACCATTTCGGCTAGTTTATGGCAAATCATGCCATCTTCCACTTGAGTTTGAGCATAAAGCACAGTGGGCAATTAGGACTCTTAATATGGACATTAAGACAGCTGGTCAGCACAGGAAGCTACAGCTATGTGAGCTTGAGGAGTTGAGAAATGATGCATATGAAAGCTCCAGAATTTATAAAGAAAAGAAGAAAATCATTCATGACAAGCATATTTTAAGGCGTGAGTTCTACCCAGGGCAGAAAGTGCTAGTATATGATTCAAGGTTCCATTTGTTTCCTGGGAAGTTTAAGTCAAGATGGTATGGTCCTTGTGTTGTGAAGAGAGTTTTAGTCAATGGTGCAGTTGAGGTAGAAAGCCCTGCACAAGGATTGTTTCTGGTCAATGGTCAGTGTCTGAAACATTACATCAATGGAGAACCAATTTCTGAGGAAGACTCTGAACCAATTCAGGAGAAGGAAAGAGTTAGCACAACTCTTGTTTCAAATCCAACCTAGTCCACACAGGAGGGTCGAGCTAAAGATCTAAAACAAGCGCTCCCAAGAGGCAACCTGGAAAATAAATTAATTTCTCCTTTTATTTAGTCTAGGTGTGTTATATGTTTGTTTTGTTTTGTTTGTTTTTGTAGAAATAAAATGGTCAATGCAAAATAGCAAGGACAAGGAAGATGGAGAACCTTCAGCTGTGCCAGCCCCCGGTGACGCAGCCAAGCTGGCATCTGTGACACAGGAACTTGAGGATGACACTTCACGCAGGGCCAGGTGAATTGATTCCAGTCACTGCGTTCCAACATTTATATCTCATGATTTGGAACATTTCACTGTTGTCTTGTTTCTAATGGTTAAATTCTGGCCAAGTGGGTTGTGTTGCAATACTTCGTTTGACATCTTTAAGTCAGCTCGTCTATAATGAAGTGCTTCAATCTTATACAAGTAAATTTTGCTATTCTTGATGCTCTACAATATAAAAATATAAGTGAGTACTGCTTGTCTGAAACAGTTGAGGCTGGATGTCAAATTGCAATAATCTAAGGATTACTTCAGATTTCTTTTATTCTGCTTAAGCAAATGTTGATCTTTGTAGTTAGTCCAATATTGAGCTATGTAACTGAAACCATTAAATAGGGTACCATGATCCTGGGATCGGTGGTAGCTGAAATAAAAAAAATGGCTTTGGTTATAGGTTCTAGCTGTCAATAAGCGGCATTGCCGCAGTTGTTTTCAATCCCACGAATAGTGACTTCTGTCACAGTTCTCAATAAGTGGTGCAGCCACATTGGATCTGAAACCATCTAAATAAGTGACCTTGTCACATTGTCTAATAAGTGGTACAAATACCATAGTGCTTTACTCTTTCTTTTTACAATTCAATAAATCAGAACCAAAGCTCATTACTGGACAGTCTACACAAATCCCATTTGACAGCTTATGATATTTGAAACCTTTAGTACATTTTATATTAGTGCAATTGTGATATTCAGAAGATTCTTGTTGAAGACAAGCAAGATTCAATTATGTCGGTATATTGCAGAGGAAATCAGGGTTGCAAGATACTCTTGCTAGCTAAGCTGTCAGGATGCATAATGCAATTTTCTTTTTGCCTGAGGACAAGCAAAAATCTAAGTGTGGGGGTGTGCTAAACACTATATTTGTATCATTTCCCTGGGCTATTTCAGTGTTTATCATCATCGATTTTGATTGCTTTTGGCCCAATCTTATCACTAAATAGCAGATTATCTTCACATGAATACCTTTGCAGGCTACACCACAATTTTGCAGATATGCGTGACTAGGCGCACAATTCTTCGACAAAGGATAGCAAACAGGAGGCTCTTAAGAATTCATAACAGAAGCTGTGTCTACCAGCTGTTTCACAGCTGGCTGACCCAGGCAAGGCAAGTCCGCAGCTGTCTCAATTAGCTGTGTCACCGCCAGCAGATGCCTCAGATTACAAGTCTACAACTGTCCTAGTCACCTGTATCACAGCCAGCTGACACAGGAGCCACTTCACCAACTGCTTCAATCACCTATGTCACAGCCAGTTGACATAGCCGTGCATCAGATTGCCAAGTTCACAACTTTCCCAACCAGCTGTGTCACTGGCAGGTGAACAAAGAGAGAGGTAGGTGCGAAGGCAGCTAGAAGTGAAAGAAAAGAACTTGAAGGGGGGAAAGTGCAAAGTACCCAGGATATAAAAGGAGGTCCCTAGATCCAAGAAAGGGGGGTTTTTACGGAGGCTGGTTACAGGAGAGGCGAACGAAGAGAGAGGAAAGGAAGAAAGCTCGGCCAGAGATAGATCTTCCCAGTCTAAAACACTTTGCTTCTCCTGCTAGATTGCTGCTGAGCTTCATCAATCTCTCTCCGGTCCTTGTTGTAATATGAGAACATCTCTTTCCCAGTCTTGTTTCCTTGCTTTCTTTGCTGTGATATGTAAGCTGAGAACATCTTTTTCCTAGTCTTGTTTCCTTGCTTTCTTTGCTGTGATATGTAAGCTGAGGACATCTCTTTCCCAGTCTTGTTTCCTTGCTTTCTTTGCTGAATCTTACTTCTTTCCCAATCTTAGTCAGTTGCTTGTTACATTGTCAGATTTATTGTTAGGGCTAGGAAATATCATCAAAACTGTCCCGTTTAGTTTAGCTTTGAGAACCTGTTTAATAACTATACTTCAATCCCTGTGGAAAGAACGACACTGCTATACAGCAAGAGATCAAGTTTAGAAAAAATGCATCCGAATTTCCCATTTTAAATAATCGCACACCAGTCGACAAGGTTTCAGTGGTGCAGGGTTTAGTGTTGGGTTAAAATTGCATTAACCCAACCCCAAACCCTGCACCAGTGAACCCTTGTCGACCGGCATGCATAGTTTAGTAGTGGGTCTTATTCATTATTAACATGATCAAAATGTAGAGAACTACCATTACATAAAAATTTGTACCATGTCAATTGGTTGAGAAGCTCCAACAAGCATCGGAGTCAGATGAGAGGTGGCACTACCTCAGAAAACATTTCTTCTACCTGACCATCACTGACGGGCACGAGGATGCCCGTCACTGATTAGAGGAAACACTGACAGGCGAGTTCGGGCCCGTCAGTACCTGTGATGCAGAAGGCGAGGCATCCAACTTCTACTAACGGGCACAATAAGCGCCGTCAGTAGAAGTTGGAGGAGAGGAGAAACTTGACATCTCTACTGACGTAAACTTTCACTGACAGGCAAACCGCACAATTGCCCATTAGTGAAGACAAGATTTCCACTGACGGCTCAACCTTGGCCCGTCAGCGTAAAGTTTCTGCAGATATGCCTTCGAGGGCATACTTATCACTGACTGGCTGCTTTGTGTGCCCGTCCGTGATAACTCTGCACCTATATTAACAGGGGAGACGCCCCCAGCTGGCCATTGAGCTCGCGCGCCTCACACGGCCAGCTGCGGGCGCCGCCCAAGACTGCGCGGCCGCCATGCTGGTTCTCCTCCCCATCCTCCCCCTCCTCCCTCCCTTCTCCCTCTAGATCTACTACAATCTAGATCTAGATCTCTCTCAATCCTCTCCCTCCTCTCCACCCCTTTTTCCCTCTCTTTCCCCCTCCCTCCTCCCTCACTCCTCCTCCTAGATATACAATCTAAATCTAGATCTCTTTTAACCCTTCCTCCTCCTCTCCACCCATTTTCCCTTGTCTTTCCTCCTCCCCTCCTCTCTCTCCTTACCCTACTCGGAAGGCTCTCGAGTCCGCTCCTTGACGGTGCTAGCGAGCTCTCTTTGGTACAATGTAGTACATGAAAGAAGAGAACTAATTTTGTGATTATTTTGTTAATTTGGATTATAATCAATTAGTCTATCGTTGTAGGGATCGATGGATCAAAATTGGATGTACGGCGAAAGGGCAACACAGAGTTTCCTCGATACTTTGAATGGCTTTCTAGATGTGGCCAAGGAAGATAGGGAGAAAAAGGGTGCGAACAAGATGTATTGTCCGTGTTGTGGATGCAAGAACACGATAATGTTCAGGGAGAGAGGCATGTTGCAGCTACACTTGTTGACTCGAGGTTTCATTAAAGGTTATATACGGTGGACTAGTCATAGTGAGGAGGTGGAAAATGTAGCTACTCCTGAATGTTTAGAAGAAGAGGACATACATGATGACGCAGAAGAAGATGAAGACCATATTTCTGAATGTTGGGATGACTTGACGGGAGAGGCGGGGAATAATTTGGCTGAAATGTTGAGGGATAGTCACATGGCAGACCAGGTGGTCGAAGACCCCGAGGATGAAAGAGAGGTCACAAAGTTTGTGAAATTGATGGAAGACTCAACAAAACCATTGTATCACAGCTGCGATCCTGAGCACACGCGTCTGTTAGTCACGCTAGAACTTCTAAGGATAAGGCAGCCCACAACTGTCCAGACGCAAGCTTCGATGAGACACTGGCTTACCTTGCGATGGTTTTTCCAAAGGAGAACGTGTTGCCTACGAGCACCGAGGAAGCCAAGAAGGTGGTCTGCCCCCTTGGATTGGATGTAGAGAGACTCCATGCTTGTCGGAACGACTGCATTATTTATCGTAAGGAGTATAGAGAGTTGCACAAATGTCCGGTGTGCAACACATCTCGATATAAGCGGGGCAGAAACCAAGACGATGACGAGGAAGAAGTGATGAGTGGTGCCCCTGCAAAGGTTATATGGTACCTTCCAGTCCTCCCCCGTCTGAAGCGTTTATTCGGTAACAAGAAGGAGGCAAAGCTGATGCGTTGGCATGAAGAGGGGTGAAGAAAGGACGGGGTGTTGAGACACCCAGCTGATGCTTGTCAGTGGAGGGCAATCGACGCCGAATACCCAGATTTCGGTAGTGATCCGAGGAATATCAGGTTTGGTATGAGTACGGACGGAATTAATCCATTCGGCAACATGAGCAGCAGACACAACACATGGCCCGTGGTTCTCTGGATCTACAACCTTCCTCCATGGTTGTGCATGAAGCAGAAGTACATGTACCTATCTATTCTCATTCAAGGGCCAAAACAACCTGGAATGGATATTAACGTGTATCAACAACTACTGAAAGATGAACTAGCTACGCTGTGGGAAGAAGGGGCTCAGGTTTGGGACGCGGACAAAGAAGAATTTTTCACTCTGAAAGGCCTATTGTTCACAACGGTGCAAGATTATCCCGCGTACGGGAAGAATGCGTGTCAGTACAGCAAAGGATACAAAGCACATGGAAGAAACCACAAGTATTTTCTTAGAGGGCTCTAGAAAATCATGTTCATGGGACACCGAAGGTGGCTGACCATAAATGACCCATGGGGAGAGGACACGGAAAGGTTCGACAGAACAAAAGAAATCCGTCCAAAGCCTCGTGAGAAGACCAGACAAGAAATCTATGATCTCTTGAATGAAATGGACGAAGTTGAGCCAGGAAAAGGAAAGAAACAACCGCCGGTAAAGGGCGTCTGGAAAAGGAAATCTATTTTCTGAGAATTGCCTTACTGGCCTCACCTAGACACACGTCACAACATTGATGTAATGCATGTCGAGAAAAATGTCTATGACAGCTTGCTTGGTCTCTTGCTCAACATTTTGGACAAGACAAAAGATGGACCGAAGGCATGAGCAGACATGCAACACATGAATATAAGACCTGAGCTATGGGCAACCAGAGAAACGGCCAAGACGGGGAAGAATGGTATCAGAGTCAAGACCAGCTGTCCTGCTGCCTGCTACACTCTGAGTAGAGACGAGCTTCATAGCCTTTGCGAATGCCTCTATGGTGTCAAAGTTTCTTCGGGTTACTCCGCAAACATCCGAAAACTTGTTGACATGAAGACTCACCGACTGATTGGCATGAAGTCTCATGACTGCCATGTGATGATCACACAGATACTGCCTGTTGCAATTAGAGGTATCATGGAGCCAGGTGTCTGCAAGACGATCACGGACCTTTGTAACTTCTTCAACACTATCTGTCAGAAGTCAATCACGGTGCAATGCTGCCTGAAATTGAAGGCCGAGATCACTGTCATACTATACGAACTTGAGATGTATTTTCCTCCAGCATTCTTCGATGTCATGGTACATCTCATGATCCATATCGTCCCGGAGATACTAGACCTTGGTCCCATGTTTTTGCACAACATGTACCCCTTTGAAAGGTACAACGGGGTTATCAAGTGCTATGTTCGTAACAGAGCACATCCGGAAAGTAGCATCATCCAAGGCTATGCTACCGAAGAGGGCGTCGAGTTCTGCACGGATTACATGCGTGATCAAAAACCTATAGGTGTTCCAGTTTCGCGGCACACAGGCAGGCTCGATGGTAAAGGTGCGATCGGGCATAAAAATTTACATATGTATCGATCGGAAAGATCAGATGACTACAACAGAGCACATTTCATAGTGCTGCAACATTTGGCTGTGGTACGGCCTTATATTCAGATCCACATGAAATAGTTGCACGAAGCGAATCCGAAAAAGGGCACAGTTGCGCTCACGAAAGAGCATAAGGCAAAGTTCTCTGGGTGGCTAAAGAACTACTGGTATGAAAGGGAGCCGTCAAATGCAGAAGAAGAAACCGTCCGAATGTTGTCACAAGAACCCGATAGCAAAGTCGTGACGTGGCAATCGTATGATATGAACGGATACACATTCTATACCGAGGCTCAAGATTGGCGTAGTACGTACCAGAACTACGGTGTAACGCAGGAGTCTAGAACTGGTCATCAGGGCAAGAAGTGTAGGTACTACGGCGTGATCGAAGAGATCTAGGAACTTGACTATACCGTGACCAAGATCCCCATGTTTCATGTCAGATGGGCGAAAGACGTCAGAATCGAAGATATGAACACCAGTACCATGGTTATACCTCCACCGATCCCTATGGAGTCACGGCAAGTCAAATCAATCAGTCCCAAAGATGAGCCATGGGTATTAGCCAAACAACTCGCCCAAATCTTCTACATAAAAGACCCAAAGAATAAGAAGCGTGTTGTCGTGAGGAAAGGGACAAGGAGTATTGTCGGAGTCGATGGTGTAGTTGACGAAGAGGACTATGACCAATTCGATGATCCGGACACAGAAGAAGAAGATGTGGATGATCGAATGAGCAAAAGGCGCAAAGGTACTCAGGATGCGTGTCCGTACATAAGACGCAATCACGCCGAAGGACTGATGTATACTAGTAAGAAGATCAAAACTACTATTGAGAAGCATGTCGAAGACGACGAAACCTAGCTTTTCAATCAATTCAGAACAAACCTCAATGTGTAATAATATAATTTGATGAATTGAATGGTTATGTTCGGGACTATGTAAAACAAGGGATGTACAACTCCGGAAGTACAATAATTTAGTAGTATAGGAAAGGTACAATAATTTAATAGCGCAGGAAATCATCTCTGTTAACACAATGACAGGATATCGATGGATATTACAAAAGAATTATCACTACCACAGGGCGGGGATGGACGATAAGCTCATAAATCTAGACATCAAATTAAATAGCTCCTAAATCTATCTTCTTTTTACTCTAGATGTCAAACTAGCTCAATTAGGTGGAAATACAAACTATCCGGAACATCTGGAACATCCATCCTTAAACTGAAACCCTAAAGAATCACCACTGACGGGCAGCGCAAAAGTGACCATCAGTGAAACTCCATTTTCAGTGGAAGTATCAACTGACAGGCTTCACTGACGGGCACCTCTGTCACCGCCCGTCAGTGTAAGCAAGCACACTTTCACTGACGGGCAACGTTCAAGCGCCCGTCAGTGGAGGTACACAACATGACATGCCGGTACACTTCCACTAACGGGTAGCTATTATGTGCCCGTCAGTGGAGTCTTATGACTATATACCGTGGACTTAGCGAAATTTCGCCCGTCTCTCGCGCGTTCAATTTTCGAACCAGCTGCCCGAGCACCCCGCCCTAGCACTGCCACCAGGCTACAGCGCCGCGCCACCGCCCCGAGCCCCTGCGCCGCCGCCGCTCGAGGGCCCCCTGTCTGCGCCGTCGCTCGGGCCCCCCGCACCGAAGCGGACGCGCCGCCACCCGAGGCTTCTGTCCACGCCGCTGCCCGAGCCCCACGCCGCAGGCCCCGCCGCCACCGAGCCCTCCCCTCCCCTGCGCCTCCATTCGCCGCCGCCTTCCTCCTAAACCCCTCCTCCCTCCTCCCTCCTCCTCACCTCAGGTGCGGCGCCCTTAAACCCTAGCTACTAAAATCTTCTCCTCTCTATGTTTTGCTTGAATCTTTTGCTTGGTTTGATCCGATCGCACGCGTGTAACGGTTCTGGGCTTGTTCGTGCTCTGAAGTTTTATTTCTGTTATCGTGCAGTTTTTACTAAAATTGGTGGATGATGCGTCGTTGGTGGCGAGTAAGATGGGCTAAGGTTTGAAAACTGTCATTGATCCATTTTAGGTGTGGTTCGTTGTGTTGTGATCTGCGTTTGCACGACCTAGGATGTTAACTAGGAGAGCCGAGAAGGTTGCAAGGCTCCCGGTGACCCCTCCTTTAACGTGTAACAATGTTTGGATGTGCCTTCGAGTTGTTTCTATTTAATCAATGAATCAGTGGTTATTATTGTTTGTATCTGCATTATAGGAATCAAAGGAAGGAATATGAGGATCCAAAACTTATTAGATAGCACATGAGGCATATTTTCTTGTATATTTCTAAAATTGCTTTGGTGAAGAGATCTTCAGTGAGTATAGATGATATTCAATGTACCCTTCTTGCTCTTTATCTTGTTTCTGGTAGTGCCAAATATCATAGTTGCCATATGTTTTCTTTTGTAGGTACAAATAGTTCAACAGATTAATCATGATGGAGAAGTTAATCGAGCTCGATATATGCCCCAAAATTCATTTATAATTGCTACCAAGACAGTTAGTGTAGAAGTGCGTAGGAAACAGGAATTTATTATAAATTCATTAACCATTATTTCAATAGAAATTTAAACTACGTTATGATGGTGTGATCAAATTATGACTATTGAGTTGGAAGATTTATCAAGTTTCAACATTGCAGTTTCAGCAGTGTGGGGTTGACACAATCTTAAAAGGTGTTTCATCCTTGTTAAGGACCCCTTTGGATTGAAGGATTTCTGAAAGAAGTTTGTAGGATTTCAATCTATAGAAAATTTTCATATAGAGGCCCTTTGGATGAAAGGAATGAGACCACCAAAATTCCCATGGATTGTTTTCCTACACTCCAATTCCATAGGATTCCTAGCAAGGGATTAGACCTCTTGGAAATTTTCCTTTGTGTCTAATCCCTAAAGAAATTCAACAGCTTCTATTACTTATTTCTGTGCATGATATATGTTCAGTTTTGTGCATGATATTTTTGTGCCTTAACAGTCTTAACATTTTTGTGCATTATCTTTACCTACTTGAGCTTCACATATGCTAGACCATATTTGAGTCATGACTTCACTTTATTATTCTATGAGCAAGTATGATCCTTACATATGTTGAAAAATTTGTTGTCTCAAAGATAGAAAACAGTAACAGTCAAATCACTGATCACACTAAGACTTACTACCCTCGGTAGGTTTCTTAATCAGAAATGGACTCGTCGCCAACCTGGGAACTAGCCTGCGTACATGATGACAGGGCGGTGCCCCTAGACGTGGCGGCCCCGATTGACGCCCCGCCTCGAACTGAGCAAACAGCCCTCGAGCTGGCCAGTGAACCTACTGTTGAGCCGGAGAATGTACCTTCAGCACCTGCACCTCCCACGGCGCGAGATGAAGAGAGTGCGTCTGGCTCTTCTGACGATTCTTGGTCTAGTGAGTCACGATCGGAAGAAGAGGCGGCGCTCGAGCAAGCACCATCGAAGCCGAAGAGACGGTACAACCCTAGAGGAGGGAACCAGCTGACGAACGAGACATTCATGGTCACTCGAGTCGGCGTAACAGGTGTTCCTGCAAGTCTGGAGAAGGCTGCGAGGTCGTTCAGCAACACCTGCGGGTGCATTGTCCGTGAGCATGTCAGGATCACATGCCGAGACTTCAAGAAAATGACCGACGCCCAGAAAAAGGTCCTGTTCGACAAGCTGTGGGATAAGTACGCTATCCCAGAGGCTGACAAGGAAAGAGTGTGGAGGAAAGCCGACAACATCATGTGTGCTGTGCTAAGGGCATGGCAATATGAAGCAGCGAAGCTGCTAGACGCCGATTTTGAAACTGTAGTTAAAACTAAATGGCCGAAGATAGAACTCAAACACTGGGGAGGGAGTTCGTTGCCAACAAGAATTGTGACGCATTCAAGGAGAAGAGTTGCCAGGGGGAAGGAGCTGAGCGCGAAGAACAAATTCCCCCACCACCTTGGCAGCCGAGGTGTTCCAGGGTAAGAGACTGATATGGGCCAAAGAGGACGCCGCGCTGATAGCGGCTGGCAAACCGGTTTCTTTTGCCGATATCGAGCAGGAACGCGCCCAGATTTGGATGAGGGCACACACAGTTTCTGACCCAGCTACTGGGTCACCAATTATCACGGACCCCGAGCTTCAGGCAGTTTCCGAATGTTTGGTATAATCTAAACGCAATCTATTCTTGAAATATACTATTGTGCTTCCATTACGCTAATGGCTCGTACCTTGTGCCGTTTCCCTTGCAGAGGCAGCTGTCCCAGCAGCCTGAGAGCTCCCAGGACTCCATCCAGAGTGAGAGGTGGGAAGACCATCTCTCGAAGGCTCTAGGAACGAGGGAGAAGACAGGGCGTGTCCGAGGGATCGGGAGCGGGGCTATATGGGACGAAGTTTTTCCTCAAGACTGTGAGGCTGCCCTGCCAGAGGAGTAGAGGAAGGCAAACATCTCTTCTGCAAGATATGATAAGGGTAGCCCAGGAGGCTGGCAAGTGGCGGTGCAAGAATATTTAGAGTCCAGAGGCTACGACGCCCGCGATGCATCTCGTCCACCTGTGCATCCTCGTGGACATCAGGGCTCCTATCCTGCTGGATGGAGTAGCTGCGCCTCAACCTCCGACGTCGCCCCCGAGTCGCCAAGTCCCGTCGAAGACATCGCTGTAAGCTTGCTCGCCACCATGAGCCACTTTGCCCAGCGTGAAGAAGACAGATAACAATGGGTACCTTTATTATACAGGGGCCTACAAAATGCCACCTCACTATCCCTTTGCCCGGCGTGAAGAAGATGGTTGCACATGGCTTAGTATTCCCAACAGTAGGGGGTGCGACATGCCACAACGTTGCTATACCTTCCCACATGGCGAGGGTGCAGGTGGACCGCGTCGTCGCCGAGTTCAGTGACATTGCAGTCCCTGTCACCCCTGAAGTGGATGTCACGAAGCTAGGAGACTGCAAGGGGTACTACATCCTGTGGCCGAAGAGTCAGATAACTATCTCCAGGGTGTCCTCTCCTAGTACGTCAACCATCCCCGCTCCATCAACCGGAGCCAGCCCGTCTCCGCTCGGCCTGTGCAGTACGCCGGTTTTTTCGATGATCGGGACGATGATCTTGCCGGGCAGCACCACACGAGGAGGAGGAGCAACCCAAGACGGACTCGCCACCCCGTGAAAGGCGCTCCAAGCATCACCATGACCCGAAAGGCAGCAGGAAAGACGGTCTTATCTCCAAGCACGCTCAATGCCGTAGTGGGCGAAGCGTTGACGGGAGGCAAGAGGGCCTCCTCTCCAGAGCAAGAGAGGAAAAGAAAAAGGGCACACAAACGGGGCGCACCGCTGCGAAGGAGGCAAGCAAGGAGAGCAAGAAAAAGGCCTTATCCTTCTGACATCTGCCAAAACTGTGAAGAAGCCTCGACGAGTAGTGTACGAGGCAGGTTAGCCCTTGCTCCCAGATGATGAGGTGCAGAGGTTACCCGCACAGATGAAACTTCTCCATGACACAATCATGATGAGGTCACGGAATCGGGATGATTATGAGCTACACTTTAAGGTCGAGGTGCCAAAAGATTACGGTTTCTTCCTGGACAGACAGCATGACACCTTCGACATCAATTTTGAAGATATCTTTAATTTGTTCAACCTCTTCCGGCTCGACACCATGCTCGTCAGGCTGTGGGTGCTTCACCAAGCCCAAGAGAGTAGGCGTCTGCCCAACTGCGCTTTTGGAATAATGGATCCGGTCATCATGAATGACTACTATGTACGAGAAGCGAAGCCGGTCCTAATAAATTTCTTCACTGAGTCATTGATATACCATAAGGACAAGGACTACGTACTCATGCCCTACAACCCCCCCGTAAGTTACTTACAACCGTCCCTAGTTTGCTTTTCTTAAGCACATATCCCCGTCTGTTTATATTCATTCATTACCTTTTACGTAGCGACCACTGGATCCTCATTGTCATCCACAAGCCTTCTAGAATGATATACTATTTTGATTCCCAAAGAAGTGTCAAGCGGGACTTCTCAGGAATTAAGGAAGTTCTGAAGGCCACCTTTTGGGAATACAACTTGCGAGGGGGAAGGAGCAGAAAGCAAGAGCAAGAAGCTAATCCACAAATTCAACTTCCCTTGCAGGCAACAGCCGGAAGGTAGCGTGACCTGTGGGTACTACGTCTGCACTCACATAGACGCGTTCGTCATATCCCACAACCCGCAATGGAGCCAGGATCAATTCAATAATTTCATACACGACCTGGCCGATGATAAGTACGACTGGAGGAAGGACTTTGCCCGCATCATTCGGCCAAGCGGTGATTTCTACGCGGGACTCCAATTACCCGCTTACCGCGGCACTGGAAGTCCTAGCCAAGCGTCGTAGACGTAGAGTAGGGCTAGTGAGAATAAAAATTGTTAAATTCATTTGTTTGTCATTTTAATTTGTTGTAAATTAGCTTGAATGAACTTAATATTTGTGATATTAATTGCTATATATGCTTAATATTTGTGATACTAATTGCTATATTCAGATTTGAACACTAATTGCTATATTCAGATATGAATACTAATTGCTTCATATTGTCTGTTGTCTATTTTCAAAAAAGTATGAAAATAGTTTCACTGACGGGCAACTTCCATGAAGCCGTTAGTGGAAGCATATAATGCTGACGGGCGGGTATTTACCACCCGTCAGTGAAAGTCCCCTCAGGCTGCCACCCAGGCAGCACTGGTAGGCTCTTCACTGACGGGCGAGATACACCCGTCAGTGAAAAATACACTTTTTCTGATGGGCCCTCCGCCCGTCAGTGGAAGTAGAACTTCCACTGATAAGGATGTTACTGACGGGCTCCAAACCCGTGAGCGATTGCCGTTTTGTGCCCGTCTGTCGGCGTAGAGACGCCTCTAGCGGTGGTCCGGAGGGACCCCCTTTGGAATTCGGCCCAGGGGAGTAGTGAGTTTCTTACGAGCCTTGGTGTGGATTAGAGTTTAGCGAGTAAACCCGGTGGCTAAGGATGTAATGACGCAAGGATTTACCCAGGTTCAGACCACCCCGGAAGGCGTAATACCCTACTTCCTGCTTGTTTTTGTATATATCTGCGTATATGGCGAGTATGATGAGTTACAAAGGTGCGCACTGTTCTTCTTCTTGCTCTAGCCCAGCGGAAGAACGGTGCTTCTTCGGTACGGATTTAACCTAAGGAAAATCGAACTAGGAAAGGAGCCAACCCCTTGCATGGACCAGGCTCTCCCCTTATATACTTGGGGGAATACCACATAGGTCGGCAAAGGAAAATGAGCTGGACTGATACTGTGGGCGACGTGGGTGCAACTGGAAGCGCCCACACCTCTATTTAATGCGAACTGCATACTTTCGGCCGGGACGTCGCTTCACCGTATGTCGGAACAGGGGTTCTGACATCTTTACCTTCGGCGGGCCCCGTGGATGAAGACTTATTGGCCTCTTCTGACTGGGTCGGTAG